>JAAIXJ010000091.1:0-289798 GCA_013403705.1 Heliconius hermathena | reverse complement strand
AAGGGCATGTATGAAGAGGTTGATGACAGTGGACGAGGCGAAAGAGGTATGTAGAGACCGTAGCGTTTGGCGCTCCGTTCTCTCTGACTACTCCGCTAGGGATAAAGCGTGAAGCTAAGTTAAGTTATAAGTTATAACATTACATTTTGGTAAAAAATATTGCAAAAATTTAAAACGGACATTACGCGCTTTTTGACTAGCAAAGTCATTAATCACATTTTCAACATCAATAGTATCGATTAGTTCATGTTCAATTGGCATGATAGCGAGATTGTATTTTTCATTTTCATTCTCTTACTTTTCTTGTACATTTCTTGATTCTTGATTGAAAAAAAATTAGAAGAATTGATCGTAGACTTTGATGCCCCTTTCCTTTTGATGCCCGGTGCGACTGCACCGCTCGCACCCCCCCAGCTACGCCACTGTATAGCTAGCATCTACAAGTAGTACTAGTTTAGGTAGTAAAAAATCTGAAAACATTTGTGGTTAAATCCTAAAAAATAATAGCCTTAAAAAATAGGGGACAAAATTTGGTATTAAATCCGCTAGTTCAGAGATATCAAATGAAAGGGCTCTGGCTAAGCTAAGCTAGAATTTCAGAAAAAGCCCAAGACCTCCAATCTCTATCACGAGTGGCAAGTAGAGAACAGATACTTGTAGTATAAGATTTTTCTCTACCTACGACGTACTAAATAACAAGTCTCAGCTGTTCTCTAACAAAGTAATCTCATGTGATGAATCTCACAAATTATACACAAATTATAACATATTATATACATTATATGAGGCCAGTCGTGGCGCAGCGGCACGAGGTGTGACTGCAAAACCGACTGGTTGTGGGTTCGATCCCCACTCGAGGAGATGAAATATTTACTTAAATTTATATTTCCATTTCTTCGCTCTGGTGTCGAGGTTAAGCGCGGCGTTGAGTTCTGCCACTCAACACGCAATGCCTCCAGAATTCGGCAGAAAGTGGGGAACGGAGTGTCTTAACACTAGGTTCACTCTGCCTACCCTGCTGTGGGATACAGCGTGAAGCTGGTGAAGAAAGTGAAGCTGATAAAAATATATATATATACATTATACATAGATACGATTTAAATTTTTAGCCGAGGTGAAATAATAAAAGGGGCAATTGCGATGTTTTTAAATATATAACTAAGTACTTGTTATAAGTTCCACTTCGTCACTATAATTTTATACAATGTTTTGCATATATAAATCCATTTCGTTTCTTCACAGTTATTTTGTAAACTTTGTGATTTTCTTGTGCAGTCAGTACACTTTCTGTGACGCTGCTTGCAGTTAAAGTTTGCCAGTACTTTCTGGAAAATTTTGCATTTGATTAGGTCAAAAGTTTAACGTTTTGCATGAAACTTTTAACATAAATTAGATACTAGAGTGAGCGACATTAAGTGTAAAAAGTTATCTTATAGAAATAAAAGTGAAAAAAACGGAACTCTTCGAAGTAGATATTTAAAATATAAAAAAAAACATATAGTATACTTTAGTATAATATCTATATATTGTGGTCATATAGTAGAATTGACAATTTCATGAAACGATTGCGACACTTTACGGTTTCGTGTCCACATTCGGCCATATCGTAAAACGAGCTGTCAATAAAATAAACCTTTTAATAATAAATCCAGAACTCGCTTATTGTTTTTTAATTATAATTTTAATAAATTAATTATGATCTTGATAAATAACTGTCATGGTGATACATAAAAAAGCATTTCTAGCTTTTATTTGTATTGAATCTATTCATTTGATTTAAGAATATCGACCATTTCATAAAATAATTTCGTATAGTGAAAAAATTGTTTGAAATATCAATGATCTATTTTTCTGGTCAACGATTTATTTAGAAATGCGTAGGAAGTACGTTCTAATATTTATATAGCATGTTAACAACCCTTATGAAGAGAACAAATCTTTACAATTTTACGAAACAAAAAAATTCCCTAAAAATTATGTAAAATTTCTAAATACGTGAGTCTAATTCTCTTTAAGCCAGTCGTGGCGCAGGGGCACGAAGTGTGACTGTAAAACCGACTGGTTGTGGGTTCGATCCCCACTCGAGGCAATGAAATATTTACTTAACTACTTAATATTTCCATTTTTTCGTTCTGGTGTCGAGGCAAAGCGCGGCGTAACTCAACGCAACGCACTCAACACGCAATGTCTCCAGAATTCAGCTACACAGAACACTAGGTTCCCTCTGCCTACCCTGCTGTGTGAAGGAGACAGCGTGAAGCTGATTTATTTTATGATTAGATTAATTCTCTTTATACATATAACGAGGCGTGGCATTAAGGGTGATTAAATAACTCCTTTAATCTAAGTCCAATCAGGCGGAGCTGATATCGCACAGCGGTTTGGGATACACAACCTCCCTAATAGCTGTTAATTAACTCTAATGTTGATTTAAGCCATTTTGCATCGGCCGTTTTGCTGAATTACTGCTATGAAATTCATTATAGATCCAATTTAGCTAGTTTACATAATGAGAATGCTATAATTATAATATGTAATTTTAGTAACGCGATTGTACACGCTGTATCCCGCACATAGCATCGTAAGCAGAGAGAACCTAGTGTTAAGAAACTCCGTTTCCCACTTTCCGCCGAGTTCTGGAGGCATTGCGTGTTGAGTGGTAGAACTCAACGCCGCGCTTAACCTCGACACCAGAGCGAAGAAATGGAAATATAAATTTAAGTAAATATTTCATCTCCTCGAATGGGGATCGAACCCACAACCAGTCGGTTTTACAGTCACACCTCGTGCCGCTGCGCCACGACTGGCCTCATATTTTCTATTGGCTCTAATATTTACCAGTCGGTTTTACAGTCACACCTCGTGCTGCTGCGCCACAATTGGCCTCATATTTTCTAATGGCTCTAATATTTTAGTCACTTAAATTGTGAACTAGTTATCATTTGGAAAAAATAATAATAATATTATAATTAAAAAAAAGTGAAAGTGGGGAACGGTGTGTCTTAACAGGTTCCCTCTGCCTATCTTGCTGTGTGCGGGATAGCTGTATCCCTATTGGAAGCTGATTTTTATTTATATATAAGCCATATTTTTAAATCATTTAATTTATTAAAAGTCTTATACTTGCTATTTGTTTGAATAACATTCAATAGAGTCTTTATCAAGATTTATTTATCTTTTTAATCTTTAATAACTTACAGAACCTCTCACACAGTCCATACTAGTATTTTTTATTATAATAAACAGAATATTATTATGATAATTACAAAGTATTTTTGGATTTACCAGAATTATTTGTTTTACAAATAATTCTGATTTCTGTTCGTCTCTTGACGAGTTTAGTGGTATATACGAATCTTTGTGAAGTCCATGTCGTCTACAACGTCTGCCACTTATTGTCAACTAGCGCTAGCTGCCGCCATTCATAAAATTTGGCAGGTAATTAAAATCTTTGGTTTTTAAAATCTTTAAATATCAACATAATATCTTGTATCTACAGTTAAAAGCAAAAAACTAGTGTTAAATATAGTTAATCTCCGAATTATGTATAATATATTTCATTGTTTTAATTTTATTTTTCATTTCATGATTTTTGATTTTAGTTTTCATTGTTTTAAATTATCAACATTGTTTTAAGTTTCAAATTTTATAACCTAGTGTTAAGACACTCCATTTCCCACTTTCCGCCGAATTCCGCAGACATTGCGTGTTGAGTGGTGGAGCTCAACGCCGCGCTTTGACATCAGAGCGACGAAATGGATATATAAATTTATATAAATATTTCATTTCCTCGAGTGGGGATCGAACTCACAACCAGTCGCTTTAATAGTCACACTTTGTGTCCTGGACTGCAACTGGTCTCAATTGTTTGTTTGGCAAAATTACATATTATTAAAATTAAAAATAGAAAGTATTGATGTCCGATATTTTTTTAATACTATTTATTGATTTCTATTTTTTTAATACTATTTGAAATTTGGACTATCTTGGGTCGGTCTTGTGTGTATGTGTGTCCGTTCATCTGTCAGAACCATTCTCCCCAAAAACGTGTGAAGGAAACCAGCTGAATTTAATACTTAATACCAAGAAATACAGGCTCTTGGAACCCAGGAAAAATAAAAAAAAATGTAAGCCAACGGAATCGATGATAAAAATAATTATGTTTAATTTTAAAGCATTTTGTATGAAATTCGCTGCGTAATCACTTCCCCTTTACCTTTATGAATTTTCGAAAGGATTGAGGAATACAGTATAAATAAAGGAAAAATCGAGAAATTGGTAGTTTATAGGTATATCACAGATAAATTAATTACAAATTTATATTTGTAGTTAATTTCATGCAAAATAAATGCACGCAAACTTAAATTTATTGACTTTTATAAGTTGTACTTCCCATTAACATTTAATTATGACAGACAGACGGACAGGCATACAGATAGACCGACAACAAATTGATCCTTTAAGAGTTCCGTTTTTTGTTTTTGGGAATGGAACTCTAAACATATTTATAGATACAGAATATATTACAGATTTCGTATAACATCGTTATTTCTATATTAGTTTAGTCGTGTTATTACTTTCATATTAAAGTTCAATATTCCACATACGGGATTTCAAATAAAACACAATTTCCTATTATTAATCCTCGAAGATCTTCTATAAAACTGAAATACTGTTTCATTATTCAGCAAAATTTTATAAGCTGTATTTGTTTTCGACGATATTAGGGTCAAAATGGCCGCCTTAGACATCTCCTTTGGCATATTTCCATGTTTTATTTATGATAGTATACAAGATTGATATATTGCGACTATATCCTTTGTGTGTCGCATATATGTAAATGTATACTTTCATAGACTTAGCTCAAGAGTATTTTGTTAGCAATACTCTCTATAATCTCTACTTATTATTATTAAGAAGTAAAGTAATAGTACTATATTTCTCTCCGAATATTCCAACTCAAGATATTAACTAAATAAAAGCCTAATAGATTGGGTCCAGTGCTCCGTAATTGGGCTTTTATATTATTAAAGTCGCCCCTAATACAATAGACCCTGATGACATTGAGAGCTCAAACTAAAGGCATTTACTCGTAGTCTACTAATTTCCGCATTTTGACGGTTAATTTTACGTCCGTCGCTTGTGTTTTAATTTTATTATTGGTAAGTTCGTTTACTTTGAGTGAACAAAGTAAAATCGGTTAAGTAATTTTTGTTATAATTGTTCCAATTTCAGGATTGAACTTAAGTTTGCGGGTAGGTATAAATTTGTAAAGATTTTTCTTTGAAATATCTATATGTTTTCACTTTTCGGATTTTTTCTTTTATTTAAATTGTGAGTTCTCTCTTCGTGCCAAATTTCATAAGTGTAGGTCCACGGCGATTTTTGACTACGCGGCGAATATAACACAAAATGCAGAAAAATCGATGCATAAATGATGGCATCTTTTGATTGCTTTGACTTAGAAGCTAGATTTTTTTGCACTTTAAGGGACTATAGATCTGAATATTTGAAATTAATTCCACCTTGATATCTCTACGAGATCTCGAATTAAATAGACTTGACAGACAAACATACGGCCAAAGAAATTGATCCTATAAGGGTCCGTTTTTACCTTTTTATGTACGGAACTCTTAAAAAAAAGAGGACGCACACAACATAATACAGAATAAAAAATAATGTTAATACTGTTATGTAAATGGCTTCTGACGAACAGCTCGATATGTTTCGGACTTACTCGCTCTTGTATAATTTCAATTCCAATTTAAAATATCGGGAAGCAATAAATTTCCTTTCCATGTTTAACCATTTTGTAGAAAAACCTAGAGATATTGCGTGTACAAAGTTTATGTGGCGGTTTGTTGCTTTAGAATAAAACAAGTTTTTGTAAAAGAACAAAGCTTAAAAATTATTAAGCTTATTCCTGTACTATTAACATTATCACAAATTAATAATGTATATGATATAGATAATACATGTAGTTCTGGTATTAAATGAATAGAAAAGAAAATCTAATGGAATTTCCATTGGCCGTAAGTGCAATGGCCGCGTTGACATTTAATTAAATTGACTTGTGTTCGAATCGCTGATCCGTCTCGAGCTCCTGACGGAATACGACTGTATTTAGTGATGATTTCGTGTTGTATGTACAGCTTGAATGTAGAATATTCAAAATATTGTATTTTCATAATATTATTTTCCATTGAAATGAGGTTATCGCAATAGTAATTATTTAAAATATGTTTATTTGTAAGTTTAACAAGTATGAAATAGTATTTAAATATTACTTATTTATAAAACGTATAAAAATTTTAACGTAGCGGGACTTGAAGCCGCGCCTCCTGGAAACCGACTAGGAGCAGGCGCGGGTTCGAGTCCCGCTACGTTCAAATTTTTATACGTTTTCTAAAAACTATCTTTCTTTCCTAAGTGTGGATTAACACTTTAAAAATATTAAATGTATTTCAATATTGATAGCGTGTCAAATGTTGCCTAAAAATTTGAATATGCAGCGGGATTGGAATCCCAAATCTATTGAATTCTAATTAAATGATGTTAGAACGACACAATCCACGTCCAAATTTATTAACATTAAATGTTTATATGGATTTCATTGTTTGCAATCTTTATATGAAATTAAACGTGCATTAAACTGCTTAAAATCTTAGGTTGATGAATAACACAATTGATAAATATATAATATTGTTATTAATAATGTTTAAATTATAATTTTGTTTTGAAATAAATAATTAAAAATGTTTTAGAGTTCATTACTCTTTCTCAAACTAAGCCAGGAGCGGTACAAAAGTGTGCTCGCTACTAACACAAAGTGCCCGCTCTCTTTGTCTACGTTCGGAGAGTTTTACACGAGTTTTAGTTTGGAGTAGTTCTAACGAAAGAGGTAGATTACGTCCTCGCATGTTGAGTTTACTTGTTGTGTTATTTTCTGAAACAAAAATGTTCAACTACTATGCATTTATAAGCTATGTGAGGCGTTCTACGTCTAAGTTGGAAGTTTTTTAGTTTTATTCTAGAATAATGGTGAAAATTGTATACCTAGCACATGAGAATATATACTGTATTATTATATTATATAATTTAATATATTTTTATGATAGTTATTTAGAAAACCTCCTGAGTGTGTGTGGTGTGTTCAAAAAATTTTAAAAATATGTTTATGATATACAATTATTTATATGAAATGAATACCTTATTTATACATAAAAATATATATATTTTTTAATTTTTTAATACAACCGGCTGGAAAAATTGATTCTACAAGTATGAATAACAAATTACTTATATACAAATCACCTAAGATTTATATAACATTTATACAAATCACCTAAGATTTGTATAAATGTTAGTCCTTATTATTTTCATTAAAATCATAATAATAAACAAACTACATACCTACTACTACTAACATATATTTAATAGCAATATTAACTATTGATATCAAGACCTATCTTTGTGTTATTCAAAATGAAGTACAATACTTTAAAATGAGGTTTTCACGAAACAAGATTTATTATAATTCCTAACGCATAAAATTAAAAATTAAAATATAATAAAATTAGCGTCACCTGTATCCCGCACACAGGAACATCCGCAGAAGGAACCTAGTGTTAAGACACTCCATTCTCCACCGATTCCCCATAAATTATTATATATATAAACTCAACATGTATATAATATATGATATAAGAATTGTCGTAGATAAACAATATAACACAATATAGATAAGTATAAACGCTAGAGTGGACTGTTATTGTCGCATTATTTCTTTGTCCCTACTTTTCCGTTAAATAAATATTTGCGTTGGGTAAATTTCATCATGTGATACTTACTATATAGAAGAACATGATATTTTTCGGCTACATTTATGACATGTTTTCTTTGTACTCCTACGTAGTTCGTATCGTAAGTTCCCTTCTTATATCTATTACCTTATAAACATAACGTACATACGCTTTAAAAGTCAATACTTAATTAATATAGTTATAAGGCCGCCGTGGTGGAGTGGCACAAGCGTGTGATTGTGAACGCCACGGTTGTGGGTTCAATTTCCACTTGGGTGAATGAAATATTCAATATTTTCATTTCTTCGTTCTGGTAACAAGGCATCGTGCGGTGTTGAGTTCCGCCAAGCAACACACAATACTTAGAGAAGCCAGGGGAAAAGTAAAAGGTAACGGAGTGTTTTAACACTAGGTTAACCTCTGCGTGAACCGCTACATGTGCATATGCCGCTACCTTAGTTTATTAAAAAAAATAATTAAGTGAGTACAAAAAATGATTAAAACTTTCCAATTTGACGAATTTCAATATTCTTCGTGATTCGTTCGGTAAAAATTAATAATAGCTATGGATAACTATAATTACTTACGAAGTCATTAAATAAATGTACGACTTCCTCATTCTGACGGCTTACATGCATAACATTGGTGCGTGTAAGAGTTGTCAGTGCGTTCGAGAGAACGCGGCGCGGCGGTGGATATATGAATCTTCTTAGAGATTAGACGAAATATTTCAATTTAAAAAAATGTTACATATTCTTTCTTAGATCTAAAAAATAAATAGTACAATTTATTTATTATTTATTTATTTTTCATTTATTTATTTAAAAATATTATTATGATATCAAATTATTTATATCAACATATAACATTACAATACTTTTATTAATGTAAATATTTATTTATAATTGAATTCATTCTTTTATTGTAATTACCTACCAAATTAAAACTTAATTAAAAATCAATTTTTCTTAAAATACTAGTTTTTTTAACAATTTTTAAGCTTTTATAAGCTATCATCCCACGCTGCACCACCTACTTGAGACCTAAGAACTTTACCGTGAGACTTAAGAATAAATTAGAAAATAAAGAAATATATTATCAGAATTATATTTTTAGGGATATTATATTTTTAAGTATTATAAAACTATTTATATAAGAATCTTGGTAAAAGAAACCGATGTAATTATTATTCTTTAGTTACCTGCACAAGATCACAAAACATATGTAAATGGAAAATTTAATTAGATATTTTCAAGTACCACATTGTCATGTAGGTATTTCCAAAGACTGCTTTGTATCATTAAAGCAAACACGAGATAACTGAAACCTGTCTCGAAGCTCGTCTGCGCCAACATTGTACAGAAAGTAAATTCATTCTCACTGACGAGCGCGCGGGTGCAGGTCAACGGTCGATGCGCTTACGCATGGGAATTGAAGATAAATATTTGAATTTCAACACTTAATACATGCATATGCTTAGCAAATTGATTATGAAGTGTTCTGGCATCCGCGTGGATGTGTTTATGGTGAGGATTCTGGGTCGAACTCTTGTGTACACAATCATATCAGAGCAGTGTGGGTTTTAGTGGTTCCAAATATATAAATAAACAATTTTAGATTTATGACAAGATTATTTTTAAAAATTGTAATTTTTATCGCAACGGTTTTCTGTTCTGCAATACATTATATTACATGGTTAGTATATGCGTATGTAGGCACAAAATATAAATATGTCATTCTACTATATTCTAGGTATTAAGCAAAAATCAAAGAATAGTAGTAGTATAACAGTCCGTTTTGGTGTAATTTGTTTATTTATCTATAATTTTTATTTTATTTTAACATGTGCTTCTTAATTTGAAAAATGTTATATGTGCTTATTTTGTAATACAATTATTCTTACTTATTAAGAAAACGTATAAAAATCTTAATGTAGCGGGATTTGAACCTGCGCCTCTTTGTCCAAGCGCTCTAACCAACTAAGCCATACGTTCTCATCGAGCGACGTCGAAATGCTTGTTACAATTTATTTATGTTGTTGACATCTCTGTAGGATTTTTTTTACAAATTTCCGCTACCCAAAGATACCTAGAATTATGGTTTTGGCATGAGAGAATACTATTTTTAAATATTTTTGACTGATTTTTTTTTTTTTTAATAATAAAACAGTTATAATATAATACTGCTTAACTCACGTGAATATGTTTATAAAAATAGTTGAGTATGACTCAATATGCGCTACGTGGAAAAATGTTAAACTTGTGACAGTGTCTGTTATGTTTATTAGATAAAGAAGTATTGTGCGAATACAGATAATATTATGTTATAGCAGGAGGCAGGGTTGAATTTTAATAAGAGTACGGAGGAGAACTCATAACACGACTGTGAAAGAACTCTCGAAGGTGTTGATCCTAGTCATATCCTGACCATATCGTAAATTACCTACTGCGGGTCCACTGTGTTATGTATGCATCATATTAGGAAACAGTGTCAATTTTTTTATTATTTTATCAATCTCTTCAGGCCAGTTGTGGCGCGGCCACAAGCGTGTGACTGTAACTGTGACAAGTTGTGGATTCGATTCCCACTCGAAGAAATAAAATAATTAATATTTTCATTTCATTGCTCTGTTTCGCCATTCAGCACGCAATGTCTCAAGAATTCGGCGGAAAGTGGAGAAATTTGTATGTACTTAGAAATGTGTATTAACACTAAGCTTCCTCTGCCGGCCATGCAGCATGCGGGACACAGCGTAAAGCTGAAAAAAAATCTCTCACACAGAAATATAGGTATATATCATGCACAATATCGTCACGCGAGGCGTGACCTACTATTCGGACTACACATACATATAATTTATATGGGTAGGCATATAAAACAATACGTCTACTGGTTCGTTTCGTCCCAGATTAAAAATATAATAATTATTTCTTTTATAGCAATATTTAAATATCAACTGTTAAAATGTTAAAATATGATTTTTTTTAGAAAACCCAACAATGGGCTATTATTCCCCTTTGCTTTGAATGTGAATGGTGATTTCATTGTGTTCACTTCAATTAGGTAATGGAGTAGACAAATACCTTCTAATTGATTTTAGAAAGTTTATTAGCTTAATTGAAATTATCCCTTTTTTCGATTAAGTAAAAAAGTAATATAAAAAAATGATACTTGTCATTTATGTATAGTAGTAACATTTAATAAAATTAAAAATACTTATTAAAGGTATAATATATAAAAATTATACTTTTTACGAAAACAAGAGTAAACACCACAAATCTACATACTAAAGACCCTCTTTAGTTCGTAAAGCATCCTTACCATGTGGGCTTAACCTTTCAAACTTTATCCCATACTCAAGCAATAACTCCTTAGGACGTTAGTCTAGGATATCGATTAAATTCTTTACAGAATCTGCCCCAATTACAATAACGAATGAATAAATTATTTTCTTATATACATATACTTAGTTTTTATATACATATAATTATTATGTTTACTACACTCGTTAAGAACATCTGATATAAAAGTGTACTCAAGAAAATTAGCCCCTTGACAAATGTGCATTTTTTGGTATAGATAAATCTGTGATCTGAAATATCTAAGTAGAACTAAAACTATACGTGTGTATACATTTTTGTATATACTTTTTGAATATATAAAAATCACATGCGAGATCCTGCTGCAAAAATCTGCAGGTATTTGGTTTTTTTTAATAAATCTGATTATTTATGAATGTGGCCATTTGTGGCGCAGCGGCACGAAGTGTGACTGTAAAACCGACTGGTTGTGGGTTCGATCCCCACTCGAGGAGATGAAAGATTTACTTAAATTTATATTTTCATTTTCTTCGCTCTGGTGTCTAGGCTAAGCGCGGCGTTGAGTTCTGCCATTCAATACGCAATGCCTCCAGAATTCGGCAGAAAGTGGGGAACGGAGTGTCTTAACACTAGGTTCTCTCTGCCTACCCTGGTGGCTACGTCCGATTAATTTATAGAAACATATTCCTCATATAATAGATATCCAAAGACAAATATTTACACAAAAAATAATGTAAGCTTAAAAAATGTAAACCTTATCATTGGATAGATCTTTACTTAAGCTAAAAATACGTACATATACAATTGTAAAAACAATATTTAAAATGTTCCAGTGTTCCTTTTAAGCAAATTGCCTTAACTTTGAAAGTTCAACCTATCAATTTTCGTAGACATTTCTAATTAAACTTTGTGATAAGCTCCGAAATTTCGTTCCCTGAAACCCTTAAATCTTTTTAAGATATTTGAAAAAGATTTTAAAAAGAAGAATCTTAATTACGATAGCCTTTTTACGTTACGGAATCTCGTATATGTTTGTTATTGTTAAATATTTTTTATTAAGGTCTATATCTGATTAACGGTTCCGTTTTTTCCTTTTCACGTACGGAACCCTAAAAATAATATAACCATTAAATAAAAGTAAATAAATTGTAAGTTAAATTTATTAGGAAATTTATATTAAAAACTTTACAGCTTTTGCTATAGTTATAAAAAAAATCAATTAAGGCAGAGGGAACCTAGTGTTAATACACTCCGTTCCCATTAAGATACTTCTGTTCTCCACTTTCTTCGAAATTTTGAACATACTGCGTGTTGATTGGCGGAACTCAACGCCGCATATCAGTTTTATGCCAAAATAATTTATCGTTAAGAATATTGTTGACTTAATTAGTGCAGTGGTGAGATAAAATTCATGAATAAAGGCAGTAAGAGTTTCTCTTAGTTCAAACAACACGACACTTGAATAGAAATGTGAAAATTATACAACTGTCTCTTTATATAAGGTGTGAATTATTGAATTCAATTTAGCTATGTAAGCTAAAATAGTAATATCCTTTATCCTGAAAGGCAGATATATTATTAGACTACTTTGTAGAAATTCAAATTTGGGAGATTATTGCTTCTACTATCTTGTGCAATTACTTTAGGGGCACAAGTGTGGGACTGTAAATGCGACTGGTTGTAGGTTCGATCCCCACTCGAGGAAACGAAATATTTATCTATTAAAATTTATACTTTAGTTTCTTCGCTCTGGTGTAGAGGCAAAGCGCGGCGGTGAGTTCCGCCAATATCGCGCAATGCCTCCAGAATGCGGCGGAAAATGGGGAACGATGTTTCTTAACTCTAGGTTCCCTTAGCCTACCCTGCTATGTGCATGATACAGCGTGAAGCCGATTTTGCTATCGAAATAATATTTTCTGAAATCGTACAATAATTTGTATATAAAATATAAAAATAGTTGTTATAAAACATCACTTCAGGAAGTATAATTTAGCTACATTAAGGGCCATTTTAGACGAACTTAACACTTCCCGAAGAGGGTCAAGTGCCGCCATACTCACCGTCGTCGTTGAGAATACTTACTGAAACCTTATTGACAAATCTCTTTTTAATTTTTTTTTATCATTTTGCAAAATCATATTATACGTTCGTACATATTTAGAAACGAGACAAAGTGCGGCGTTGAGCGCGCAGCGTCACCCATTAAACGAGATTATAACTACATACCGTTTATTAAATATTTTACGGATCTGCGGAAGCACTCTTTTTATTATTTTATAAAAAAAATCAATACTTTTTCTATATATATCTTTTTTAACTTCATGCTGAAAAAATATATAACAAAGTAGGCAGTGGGAAACTGGAAACCTAGTGCTAAGACACTCCGTTCTCCACTTTCTGCCGAATTCTGGAGGCATTGCGAGTTGAGTGGCAGAACTCAACGCTGCGCTTAACTTCGACGCCAGAGCAAAGAAATTGAAATATAAATTTAAGTAAATATTTCATCTCCACACCTCGTGCCGTTGCGCCACGACTCGTCTGATTGTCTATATAGATAATATATAATTATAAAAGTAATAACAACGATAACATTTGGAGATATCGTATGTATTGTAGAAAAACTACTTTTGAACCAAATTATTTAGTTAATAAATAATGAATTACTCAAGCGAATCTCTAAACGAAATTAGAACCCAGAAACATCGTGTTCAGTCCAGTTTGTGAAAATTACACCACGAAGGCAATCAATATCAAATTTGAAATTTTACTTAAACTTAATTATTTAATTCCATCGCTCTGTAGACATTCCACCATAGTAACTAGGTAATAACTTGAAAGACGAGTTGAATCTAGGAATGAGGAACATTTTCCAATTAAAGTTTCCCATAAAGTTCTATTAGACGTTGATGAGATGACAAAATTCAAACCCTGAGAAAATGTAGTTCTTGAGAAAAAGTGGACGAAGAACATACATAAACTAGAGTACTACGTTATTATAAAGAGTTTATTAGCGTATTGGATTTGAGAGTTATATTTTAATTAATTACATTGATTATAATATATAATATTGCAATCATCATTTATTTTCTACATATTTAAATAAAAAAGCCTCTGTATCTTGGCCTCAAAAGGCTCTTGGCTCTTTGGCCACCTAAACTTTTTTGTTCGACCAGATATTTTTTTATAATAGGTTTATTTAATAATATTATAGGTTTTCAGTATTTTATTAAATTTTTTCAAAAATATAGTGTCACTTCATTCTAAATTTTATTTTGATTGTTTAAACATATATTATATTTAAAGCAAAAGATTATGGTATTATTTATATTTAAAGCAAAAGAGTAAATATTTCATGAAACATATATTACATATATGTACCTAACACATATGTAAAGCATAATTTGATATCATTTAGCGTGATTGAATTAATTAATAAAATAATTAATATTAAACCTTTAAATTGAAGAAATCACGTTCACATTTCCGTTTCCGTTCACACAAAAATATAAAATACACATTCTACTTAATTTATTACTTATAAATGGTTTAAATTTCATGGTTTCTGCTATGTCATTTTAAATGACTCGTCTTATAATCGATTTTTAAACGAAATATAAACATATATACATCATAATAAATTAAAAAGTAATATTAAATATTATTCATGTCTTATGTCCTATATCTGTGTATTTCAAAAATCTGATATGGTTAAATTAATTTCCTTCCCAATTAATGTTGAAATATCTATACTTATTAATAAAAATAACGCTTAGAAAGCTTCGGAAGCTTTGTTGA
Source organism: Heliconius hermathena (assembly GCA_013403705.1). Lineage (NCBI taxonomy): Eukaryota > Metazoa > Arthropoda > Insecta > Lepidoptera > Nymphalidae > Heliconius > Heliconius hermathena. The sequence goes on along the minus strand of JAAIXJ010000091.1, from coordinate 274,881 downwards.
TATCTTCATAAGAATTTCGGACATAAGGAAGTTTACTTTGAATATATAGGAATATTAGATATATAACCGTTCAGAACGACGCGAGACGGGCTTATAGGCATATTACGGCTCAATTTATCCCTTTGATATGTGTATATTTCATAGGTATGTTATGTCCACAGAATTAAATATTAAAAATATTATTAATTTATTTACATTTTATATAAAAAAATGTATATTTAGTATTACGTGTTGTTCATATAAACTTTTTTATTTTAATACATCATTTTTATCTTGCGATAAAAAGGGGGGAATGCTAGTAATAATTTACTTAGTCTTCCAATTTTGTCACCCAAATATAGTAGGTACCTAGTAGGTACGTATACAAAAATAGAAACGACAGACGCTCCAATTCCGCTGCAATATCGATTATGGCGGGACACGTTAGCGCGATATCATCAAAGCCGTTCAAAATGTTGCTACCATTGCTATCACTATGTTAAGATGGGGGAACGGCGCTGTGAGACCCTAAAAATACATTTAGTCACGTTCTCACACGAAAATTGGATATCAACGAAGTTACAAATGGGATGTTATATCCATATAGATAAAACATTTTATATTTGAAGCTTTTTATGATGATATACGTTATTGTTATAAGGTTGTATAACAATCAAGTAGTTGTTCAGCTTCATGCTGTATAACGCATATTATATAAAAATAGTGAGGCCAGTAGTGGCGCAGCGGCACGACGTGTGACTATAAAATCGACTGGTTGTGGGTTCGATTCCCACTCGAGGAGATGAAATATTTAATTAAATTTATATTTCCATTTCTTCGCTCTGGTGTCGAGGTTAAGCGCGGCGTTGACTTTTGCCACTCAACACGCAATGCCTCCAGAACTCGACGGAAAGTGGGGAACGGTGTGTTCACCGTGTGGTGTGTGTGTGAACACTAGGTTCCCTCTGTCTACCTTGCTGTGTGCGGGATACAGCGTGAAGCTGATTTAATTTAATTTAATTTTAATTTATATAAAAACTCACTCATTTTATTTGCGCCCAGTTTAATCACCCAGTATAACGTGTCTACAGACATCGAACCTGATTTGGACTCCATAAAATCTGGATAGCCTTTCGCCATATTTTTTTTCACCGAGGGAACATCTAATCAATAAATACTTATATTTCTTATAACTAACGTTTTAATTCTCAAACTAATACAAGAATTCTTGTTATATATATTTTAACAGCCGAGATAAATCACTGTTAAATTATCGTAACGTAGTTAGTTCGAAAATAGTCACCAATAGCAATAGAAGCCTGCCATACAAAGAGCTTCGCCGGATTGGCTAAATGCGTTTTCTGTTCGAGGCTTCCATTTACATAATTGATATAGACAACGATCTTCCCGTAAAGCCTGCTATGTAACTTTTGAATGTATCGAAAGGGACATTAAAATTGTAAAACATTTATAAAAAGCCAGGCCCGTGGGCTCATAGGCGCTAACGTGTGACTGTAAATGCGACAGGTTGTTAGTTCGATTCCCATTTGAGAAAATTGAATATTAAATATCTTCTTGTCTCGAAGTAAAACGCGGCGTTGAGTGTCGCCACTTCTCTTCAGAATTCCGTGGTAAGCGGGGAACGGAGTGTCTTAAAACTAGGTTCCCTCTGCCTATTCTGCTTTATGCTACAACGCTCTGTGGATATAGCGTCGAGTTAAAAAAATAATAATACAAATAACAAGGTTTCGTGCAGGCCAACTTTTATAAATTTAACGTTTTCCGTAATACAAAATTCATTGCATACTATTATGGAGTCACGCAATTGATTGACCGATTTGGAACCAACCTACTTTTCCAATGAGAAGCAAACTCAAAGTAGGTCGTAGTTAAAGTTCACTTAAATGTTGCAGTGCTGAAATAGAGTAATGGTTCTCTTTGACATAAGCTTCTTATTATATTTAATACTATATTTACTATTTTTATCACATTCGGAACTCAATGCCACTTTGCCTCGGTACACAGCGAGGAAATGCAAAATAGTAAATGTTTGAATTCCTCGCTCTGTACCGAGGCAAAGCGGCGTTGAGTTCCGCCATTCAATGTAATGCGTCCGGAATTCGGCAGCGGCGTGTCTTAATACTAGGTTCCCTCAGCCTACCTTGCTAAATATGTGACACAGCGTGACCTGGAAAAAAAAAATTCGTAGATATTTTTAGCATTTAATCGGCCTTCTTGGTCGATCGACGCTCGAATATAATTAAAATTGAATTGTCACTTTTAAAGATGTCAAAGAAAAGTTATATAAGAAGTAATAACTGTAAAACTATCCCCTATAGTTTTACATCTAAGAGAAAACTAGAGAGTCTTCGGACTAAGAAGATAATTCTTATTTTTAACGCTAAACGAACGAAATCTCACACGCACGCAAATTATGAAGCCAGTCGTGGCACAGGGGCACAAAGTGTGACTGTAAAATCGACTGGTTGTGGGTTCGATTCCCACTCGAGGAATGAAATAGTTATTTTCTTTATATTTTCATTTCTTCGCTCTGGTGTCGAGGCAAAGCGCGGTGTTGAGTTCCGCCACTCAACACGCAATACCTCCAGAACTCGGTGGAAAGTGGGGAACGGAGTGTCTTAACACTAGGTTCTTTCTGCCTACCCTGCTGTGTGCGGGATACAGCGTGAAGCTAATTTAATTTTAATTTTTTAACTGTAAAACTATAGGGGGATCTAAAAAAGAGACTAGAGAGTCTTCGGACTATGAAGATAATTCTTATTTTCATCGCTAAACGTAATCTCACGAACATTTTATAAATAATTATAATAATAATAACGCAAATTATAATTTGGTTACTTTAGTTCATAATTAAAGTAAATAATAGAGGCTATCCTGAGTAAAGTTCCTGACTTTTACTATGCACAACTTCTGATTCCTAAAATATATCATATTGTCATTACAATCCTTAATTAAAACCATTAAAAACAAAAAAATCAGCCGTTATATGAAAAAAAAAACTATTAGTAGTGAAACCTCATACCTTGCTTAATTAAACGCTATATACAATTAATACAAGTGAAGTACGCGATGAATAAAGATGCGAGCCTTAAGCCGAACGATAACAATAATTTACTGTTCCTATACAAGAATGTTATCAGATCCACCGGCTCTGCTTCAGTGTCGGCCTTGATCTCCTGCTTATAAGAGCCAAAATGGAAAAATGTATCTTTTACGTGTTTACTAGGTCTTGTTTTCACGTTCACCCTTGTAAAGCAACTTCATATATCAAGTTGTCGTCTCAACTTTACTTAAGTCTCAAGACGTTACCCAAAACATTTCATGTCACGTAACACTTCGCTATTACGGCATAGCATTGCTCACATGAAGTTCCTGTCTTAAACTGAAACACGTATATGTGGAACACGAGGATTAAAGTATCATAAGTACTTGGAAGTAAAATAAATTAGTTCAAATAAATATTCAATATGAAGGCTTGTTATGTTATTCTCTTTTTGTTTATGTATAGTAGAAATCCACTGATTGACACTGAATTTGGAGAACGGAGTGTCTTAACACAAGGTTCCCTCTGCCTATCCTGCTGTGTACGGGATACAGCGTGAAGCTGATTAAGAAATCCACTGATAAAATAATATTGGAAGTTATATTCTAATGTTAAACATTTCAGATTATAATGTCACATAAGGAAGTCACGCAAAGAAGTAGTCATATTATCATTTTTCATTCTTTTTTTGTCTTTTTTGATGTTCCAAAATTATCTTAATATACTTTATTTGTTTTAAATTAAATAATAAAAATAAATAATGATACAATAAAACAGCAAAAAAAATAATTAAATATACCCTAAACGAAACGTTGAATGAGTCGTACATTTCTGTTCTTATATTTAATTTAAGTGTAAATGTTGTATAAGTTTCGGCCTTTTCCGACAGCTTATCCGTTTCGAGTGGAAATGAAATAAAAGCGTACAAATCACGCGTGAAATTGAGTTCGATCCGCCGCTATAGTCATTGTAGCTGTACGCTCCGGGAAGTGAATGTCAGTCAGGCCGTCATATCGGCTATCGCTGCACCATCTACAATTCTGACACCTCATTTTTACTGCATGGCACCTATTAATGTTTTTTTTTTTAGTTTCACACTGTACGCCCGTGTAGTAGGGTAGGGTAGGAGTTTAGTGTTAGGACACTCCGCTCCTCACTTTTCGCTGAATTCTGGAGGCATCGCGTGTTGAGTGGCGGAACTCAACGCCGCACTTTGCTTCAATATCAGTACGAAGAAATGAATATATTAGAAATTTCATTTCCTCGAATGGAAATTGAACTATCAACTTGTCGCATACAGTCACACGCTTGTGCCACTGCACTACGGCGGGCCCCCACTCTAGGTATATAAAATCATATCTTTAAAATTAAATAAAAAATATATTAACAACATTCCGTTGCAAATATTCAAAGAAGTTTAAATAAAATCGAAGTTTTAAATTTATTTAACGTTCGAGAATTGAATAAAAAGTCGAAAGTGTTCTCGTGCATAATCCAAGAGTGGGGAATTGAGACGAGCAGGCGCGCGATATGTCGCCAAGTCTCAAGTTTTCAGGGAACGTGGCACCGCGTTCTCAGAAGTCATTTATCAGTACAGCAATAATTAATGAATACTAGACTTGGCTTGATTGTTTTACTTTTATTTGTTAAGAGATTTTTACGAAAATGTTGACATATAAGTACATGAGCACCTACGCTCTGTTTGTACCGGTTTAAACTCACACGTATATTAAATTAAAATAAAAAAATAAAATCAGCTTCACGATGTATTCCGCACACAGCAAAGTAGGCAGAGAGAACCTAGTGTTAAGACACTCCGTTTGCCACTTTCCGCCGAATTTTTCGAGTGTTGCGTGTTGATTGGCGGAACTCAACGCCGGATATTTGCCTTGGTCCCAGAGCGAAGAAATGAAAACATTGATAAATAATTATTCATTTCCTCGAGTGGAGATCGAACCCACATTTTTCGTTATAGCCATTGCGCCCCTGCGCCACGACGGCCTTACACATACATATATTGAGAATCAATTTCTAACTGTCAAAAATCAAAACATGACGTTTCAACGTGTTCAATGAAAAGCTGTGTTTTTGATTTGACTGGTGTGGTATACGCATATAGTATTGGATGGTTACGTCACGTGATTGAATTCCATCTGTAAATCGAGCCAATATTGACGGACTCGCGTTTCAACGCCTGCTCTAAGCCAGCCCGTGAGCCCGGGGTCATTTCCATTTTATTCTGGACACGTCCGGTTATGTAAATAAGATGAATATCTCACACCGGCGCCTGTAAGTTCACACGCTACGTCGTTAATACAGGTGAGCTTGTGTTTTATTATACAAAAATATGAGTCAATAAGCCGGATCGATATCGTTAGGTTCCTAAAATTTGTATAAAAAAGTGGTGAGTATTATATCTAATCTATATATAAGTTATCTTTATTTTGTTTTAAAATATTTTTAAAAAATGTACTTATTTAGGTGAATTTTGATGCATATATAATTCATTTTTTTTATTTATTACATATTGGTATAAACGCGTTCATTTAAAAAAATAATAAAATAAAAGTTATTATAATATACAATTTCCTCGAAAATGATATTTTCGAGAAGCTTACCAATATTTCAGGTACATTAAATTGCTAGTGCAAATTGCCAGTTATATGTTTACATAAGTGAGTTTTGCGTTACGTGATCGTGCCTATAGTGTACAAAGTACTGTGTACATAGTAAATAACGACTTGTACCTATAAAAAAAAAACTGCTTCAGTATCCCGCACACAGCAGGGTAGGCAGAGGGAACCCAGTGCTAAGACACTCTGTTCCCCACTTTTTGCCGAATTCTGGAGGCTTTGCGTGTTGAGTNGAATTCTGGAGGCATTGCGTGTTGAGTGGCAGAACTCAACGCCGCGCTTAACCTCGACACCAGAGCGAAGAAATGGAAATATAAATTTAAGTAAATATTTCATCTCCTCGAGTGGGAATCGAACCCACAACCAGTCGATTTTACAGTCACACGTCGTGCCGCTGCGCCACGACTGGCCTCATATATATTATAATTCAATTTTTTTTATTTATAAATACATATAAACGTTCATTTAAAAATATAATAAAATAAAAGTTAATACAGAATTTCATTGAAAATGATATTTTCGAGAAGCTTACCAATATTTGTTCATAAATTGCTAGTGCAAATTGCCAGTTATATGTTTACATAAGTAAGCTTTGCGTTACGTGATCGTGCCTACAGTGTACAGAGTACTGTGTGCATAGTAAATAACGACTTTGTACCTATATAAATGCTGTTAATTGGTGCGGTGCCGATGGCGGCGGCTTTTAGCTTGGTCAATGAAGTCTGGAACCATAGATAATTGATGTGATGTCACTTTACTCATCTACATTATGGTGGATAGGCTATAGCGGATTGATGGTAACGAATGGATCAAATTTTGTTTTGTTTTATTTTATATGGTAAAAGAATTATACTCAACACGCAATGCCTCCAGAATCCGGCAGAAAGGTTGGAACGGAGTGTCTTAACATCAGGTTCCCTCTGCCTACCCTGCTGTGTGCAGGATACAGTGTGAAGATGATTGATTGATTGATTAGGTATATTATTTATATAGTGCACGGAGCAAGATACTGAAGATATCAGAACACAAATGAGTTTATAGACTATTTAAATTTCATATTCTATATCTATACATATAATAAAACTGTATTTCGTCGCTGTTTGGAAATGGAAAATATAAGAGATTTTCCTTATTTACTCAACTGAACCAGTAACAGTTTTCTGTTATTGGTTTTATCGAATTGGTTGATACACTAGGTATGTACACTAGGTTACACTAGGTATAATGTATGGATATTGTCTTTAAAATCATAATGTTATTTTATCCTGAAAGTAATTCTAATGAGAAAATAAACAATTGTATAGAATAAGGAGATGAAGCTGCGAGCGGTATAATATAATTATATTAATTAAAGTAATATGCTAAAAGATTTTTGACTTTTTTTTGGAGTTTGGCTGTCCAGAGTCATATTTTTTTACCCATTACTATACATAATCAACTGCACGTTGTATCCCGCACACATTAGGGTAGGCATAGGCAACCTATTTTAAAACACTCCGTTCCCCACTTTCTGCCGAATTCTGGAGACATTGCGTGTTGAGTGGCAGAACTCAACGCCGCGCTTGGCCTCGACACCAGAGCGAAGAAATGAAAATATAAATTAAATAAATATTTCATCTCCTCGAGTGGGGATCGAACCTATAACTAGTCGGTTTTACAATCACACTTTGTGCCTCTGCGCCATGACTGGCCTCTATACATTTAGTAACATAATTATATTTTAATGTAAGTAATTTCTGAATGGTAAATATTTGAACTTAAATCTATAATATTGAATCATATATTTTAGTTAACGATGTTTAATAACCCAAGACATACTGAAACCGCAATAATTTTATAGAATTGTTTAAAAAATATTAAAGTGACTATTGCATCATTTCATCCAAAGGAAGTGGATGCAGTATTCTTTTGAATGAAAGCAAATTCTCGAGAGTACGTTTGAAATAGCAAAGCGATGTTCCCATTTACCTCATCGGCATCTCTAATGCGTTCTCGGCTTAATTAAATTACTGCTCGAGCCATCGGGAAGTGCAGAGTCCAGAGATGCTGCTCAGAAATATACCTATATTCCTATAGTGAGGAAATATTGTATGTATTTTTTTAGTATGTTAAAATATTAATATTATCTTTAATTTGAAATAATTATCTGCCATTTTGAAAAACGATCATCTATTATTAGTAAAAAGTAACTTCTAATAAATATTTCAGAAATACATTCGTAGCTGTTGTACATAAATTAAAATTATAATAGTAGGTAGTTTAAGAGGACTAATTAAACAATACAGATAAACCTAAATTTTAATACACATACAGATTAAATTTTATCCATTTTAATTTAGGTGTTTTTTTCGGATTACAATAAAATTTAGCATTTTGTGATCTAGTATTTTATAGTTAACATGAATTCGGCTATTATAGATGGGTGATCTTATAGTCTTATTAAGAAAACGTATAAAAATTGAATGTATGGGGATTTGAACCCGCACCTCTTTTGATACCGTCCAAGTCCAAGAGGCGCAGGTTCAAATCCCGCTACGTTCAAATTTTTATACGTTTTCTTAATAAGTATTTTTCTTTCCCAAATGTGGAATAACACTTTTAAAATGTTAAAAAATATCTTATAGTCATTAAAACGAATGAACTGGGAGAGGTACAGGTTGAACTATCTTTATTAAGTCTAAAAGCAAGAGTGTAGCACGTGCATTTCTAAAGGTTCTCCGGCACTGCAGCCACGTAACGAGCATATCAGCAATCTTGCTGATGGAGCCAGCCGCAACGCTTTTGTCGCTTTTCATTTCCTATCTTTTTCGTCGCCCGTGTGAAACAGAAGGTTTGTACTTCTATTATTAAACATACAATCACCATGTACTTTTGTAAAAGCCATTCTATGTTTTTTTTTTGCTACACAGCATTCACATTTTTTTACAAATGACGTTTTATTTTTAATCTCATATTGTAAAGTTAAGTAAAGTTTGTTCACACTATTCTAGTATACTATTTTTTTATCAGCTTCATGCTGTATCCCGGATACAGCAGGATAGGCAGAGGGAACGTAGCGTTAAGGCACACCGTTCCCCACTTTCAACCGGATTCTGGAGGCATTGCGTGTTGAGTACAGAACTCAACGCCGCGCTTTGCCTCGACACCAGAGCGAAGAAATGGAAATATAAATTTAAGTCAATATCTCATCTCCTCGAGTGTGGATCGAACCCACAACCAGTCGGTTTTACAGTCACACTTTGTGCCCCTACGCCACGACTTGCCTCACTTGTATACTGTTAATTTTTAATATTTTTTATACATTATAACGTTAGCAAGTTCATTGAAAAAATTGTCAGAATATACTATTTTTCCTTTTGAAACTTTGTAAATCAATATGAATTACTATTATACTCTTTAAAATATTCAACATTAAATGTTTATCACGATTTACATCGACCTTACAAGAACAACGTATATACATTTGAATGACTTAGTACCCTTTTATACATCGTCATGTTATCGCGGTAAATGTTTTTGAATTATCATGTCCTTATTCGTAGGAACATGCTTTGTTGTTTGGTAAATGTACTATGGACGACAGGTAAGAGAGTTTATTTAATACCAAAAGCAACTCTATATTCATATATTTAAAACTTGATTATTTACGGGCTGTGTTGTTTAGTTACATTAGTGTATGAATCCCTGCTGGGATTGCGGCGCGTGCTCTGCAGGGTTCCACGTTACTTACTGCAATTGGTCACGATTATATGATTTTTTTAATCAAAAAAATATACGTACTACCATATTGTTGCTTCTTTTCTTAAGAAAGTAGTTTTTTTTTGATAAAATATATGTAATGTCCAATTTATATGTAGCAATTAAATAAGAACTCTTCAATAGAATATGTAGAACTTATTATATTGGTATAAGAGGCCATGAATGAAAATAAGCGTTCATTAACATTCTGGCATTTTTGTTCGTCTCTACACCAGAGTCAAAACTAATTTTAAGCTCCACTATTAGACCACAGTCAAAACTAATTTTAAGCTGCGAAATCTAAAACTTCTTACTTAACCTAAATTCACAATTTAAAACTACTTATAAAGTAACAAAATAGCCAACACTATTTTAAACCACGCCCGAGGAGTAAACCTGCTTTAAATTGTTATTTAAGTCAAAAGGATAATTGTCGTAACCAAAATAAGTTACAATTCAAAGAAGTTTCCGCTAATTTTGTTCTGTTGTTACGTTTCTCATTATACTTTCTCGTGTAAGTTTCGACTTATTTATGTTTTTTTTTGTGTACGTTCCTTGACCGAACTAGTAAATTCTGTTTTTCCTTTCGATGTTCTTCATCATCTCGTCCACTGGTAGTAATGTCGTCGTCAACTACTTTTTTTTTCTCGTATAGCTACTGAAATTAAAACTTCGGATGTAATATATATTTTATTTTCTAACGTAGTGAAAATTGAATGTGGTCAAGTCAATATATTTGGATAAAATACTATCAAAATTGTAATTGTGGGGAACATGGTAATTGATATTCGTGTCTAGGTAGGTAGTGGGTATGCGGTAGTGCTGCGGTGTCTATATTTGATTTAAGTCAAAATTATATATATGTATATATTGGTTTTGCACTTCAAATTCATACTTTTATCCATCAAATTCGAAATTTGTACATATTTACAATATGTACAAATTTCGAATTTGATGGATTGTATTTTTCATTAAAATGTCTAAAATATTTTAAAGCATATTGTTACACAAAATACATTTGTTCAGTTGTTTAAGGTTCATAAACATAAAAGTAAAAAGTTTCAAAAGTAATTTGGAGAAAAAAAATATAAAGATTTACATATTTATTGTCATTTACAAAAGACACAATGCCACATATAACATCGATCTAAATTTATTTAAATCATGTCTTTATTTGATTGAGAATTTTAAAAATCCTCGTAAATATATGTAGAATAGAAGTGCTAAAGTAAACTAGGTAACGTCAATTTCATTTGCATATTACTACCAACAAAGGTCTTGAATCAGTTTTACTGTCCCCCTATCCTGTCTAATCCTATTTCCATCGCTTTGGAAAATCACTTTCTCATGGTAAACTGATTTTGTAGATTTTTTCCTTATAAAGGCAGTATTTTTAATTTTCTAAATGTACTAAAATTTTATCTATTATATATTAAACAGATAATAAATATAAAGCTCAAGTGTACGTTTACGTCCGTAATTAAATATAGGTAAATGTTTATATAATTTGAATTTCTAATTATTTAGTTTTATTTAAAATAGATATTGTTTCGTTATTTTAAAAAATCAGTTTATTGTTCATTATATTTTTTGTAAACGTTAGTTCAAAATAGCATTTTCATATATATATATACGACTTACATTAAAAAAATATTATGTAGGTCCTTATAAGAAGCAACTTTTTAACTATAAATCAAATAAATAAATCTTACAAATCCATATAACGCAACTCGACAAACGAGGGGTGCGAATACAAAGATCAAGGGGTGTTCTACTCCATTTGCATTTATATGAGCGAGACAAGATATTGTTGAGCACGACAATTCGTAAGGCGGATGGCGTACTTGTCACCACACAATCACCCTTCACCTTCCCGACTAATTAGGGGCACTAACGATCTGCTGGAAGTTTTAGCCGCAATGAAAAGTCCTTATACTGGAGAACCTTTCGTTCTATTGTAGACCCTTTATATAACGTATGTTGTTGCTTTATTCAAATTTTATCATATTATATGCCTCCAGAACTCGGCGGAAAGTAGGAAACGGAGTGTCTTAACACTAGGTTTTCTCTGCCTACTCTGCTGTGTGCGGGATTTACGTTGTGAAGCTGATTTAATTAAATTTAATCATATCATAAGACGGATAGTAACGCGACGGTTGTAGGTTCGAGGGAATAAATTATCATTTCTTAATATTTTCATTTCTTCGCTCTAGCACCAATGCAAAAGCCCGGCGTTGAGTTCGGCTACTCAACATGCAATGCCTTGAAAAATTCGGCGGCAAGTAAGGAACGGAGTCTCTTAACCCTAGGTTCCCTCCGCTTACACTACTGTATGCAGCTGAAGCACTACTGTATACAACGTGAAGCTGAAAAAAAATCATATTATAGTGATCAAATAAATCAGCTTCACGCTGTATCCCGCACACAGCAGGGTAGGCAGAGCAGGCAGAGCATAGGCATTTTCCGCCCAATTCTGGAGACATTGTGTGTTGAATGGCGGAAGTCAACGTCACGCAAACGAAAATATAAATTTAAATAATATTTCATTCCCTCGGGTGGAGATCGAAGCCACAACCAGTCGCTTTTACAGTCACACTTTGTGCCGCTGCGCCACGACTGACCTCACTGATCATATGCAAGAATGTAACTCGTCATATATAAACAGCAGCACGGTAGTAATTTTTCGTAGTCAACAGAAGAGGAAGGCGTACCGTTATGTACATACAACTATACACACTTGCAGCGAATAAACTTGGACAGAGAGACAGACCTACGCACGTATTAACAATGCAAAGGAAAGCGAACGCATCGAGCGCTGTACTATCTCACGGCATTTTACGTCGGATTTGTTAAATATAGATAGATATGTATGTTTGTATGTATGTCTAAGGTGGGAATGTGCGGAGGTGGACTATTCTAAAAGAATATATTATGAATCATCGCAGTATAAGAAATGTTTAGCTTTTATCTTATTGTTGGAATTAATATTGTTGTTTTTTTAGCTTTACGTTGTAAAGCTAATCCCACACATGGCAGGGTAGATACCGGGAACTTGGGAACCTGGTGTTAAGACATTCCGTTTGCATTCAGACACTTCCGTTCACCACTTTCCGCCCAAAATTTATTACACTATAATCTATGGTTTTAATTTAAGGCACCCCATTTTTGTATATAAAATATAGGTAGATATAATAAATAGATATTATGTACTAAAAGTATACCCACATTTTACCGATTTTGTTGTTGTATATATTTTTTACAGGTTAACTAAAAATTTTACAACTAAAAAGTCATTCTACCCTACTTTGCCAACAGGTTGGCAACTTGCATTTGAGTTACCAACATAATATTAAGTGTCTTTATACATAAATCAACTACTAGAAATATATTGCGTAAAGAAACTTCATAGAAGTGCCCTTAAGTTGAGTGCACGAGAGGTTAACGTCTAAAGTGAGATTCGAGAGTCACGTTGGTGGCGTGTCTTTGCCCAATTCTTCTACCTATATAAAAAATATTTATGTATATATGTTTATTCTGTGAAATTATTAATAATTTTCTATGTGATATATTGTAGTTGTTTCTAATACCATTTTATTTATTATTATATTATGTATATCTCTAAACGTAATTATTCCAAAGAAAATTATACCAAGAAATAGTCTTTGATTTTTCTTTGTTTTTAATTTTGGCCAGATTAAGTTAATTTAGAGATTTATTTCGTTTCTAGGCGAGTTAAAGATTAGGGACGGAGAAAGATTATAATCAATTAAGTCGAAACGATGTCCAAAGCTTTGATTTTAAATTTTACCGCTAAACCAGTTTTGCAATTTGTTTTTATATGTATAGTATATACCTATAGCTAATGTGTACGATATTATCTATATTTAAACGTTCACACTTTAGGCCTAGTAATGTGTATACTTGTTTGTGTTTTGTTAAATGTTCCGATATAGGAATTAAACTAAATATATATGTGAATATTACAAGTATAAAATGTATTATTAATTAAAATAAAAATCAACTTCAAACTGTATTCCGCACACAGCAGGCTAGGTAGAGAAAACCTAGTGTTAAGACATTCCGTTCCCCACTTTCCATCGAGTTCTGGAGGCATTGCGTATTGTGTGGCGGAACTGAACGCGCTTTGTCTCGACACCAGACCGAAGATATGGAAATATAAATTTAAATAAATATTTCATTTCCTCGAGTGGGAATCGAGCCCCCAACCATTTGCGCTTACAGTTACACTTTGTACCCCTGCGCCACGACTGGTCACTAGTATTATTAATTGAAAATCAAATTCAAATTTAACAAAAGAGGAAGAAAGCATGGGACATTAGATTATGTATTAAATATTTTTTAACCCCATTTGGCCCGAGCTCTGCCAACACATTCAAAAAGGCTAACGATTTATTTAAGCTGCCCATACTAAACCCAGTACCGACACGACACGGGGAGTACGCCATTATTTTTTACGCTCCATTCTTTCACCTCAATTTCGTCTTTTTATTGGTTTTTTATACAATTTCAAAGGTAAATTCAGTAACATTTAACTAATATTATGCTGTAATAATATTTACCTAAATCTCAAACGCAATTTCAATGAAAATAAACGGCGATATTTCATTACCTGAAACAATATGGTAACTGTTGTTACAGTTACATGACCAGATTAAAATGTTAAATGTAAATGAAATAATTAATTTTCTTTTTTTTTTGGCGTCATGTCGTATCCTACATACAGTAGGGTAGTCAGAGGGAACCTAGTGTCAAGACACTCCGTTCCTCATTTTCCACCGAATTCTGTAACACAGAGAAATTAAACAATAATATAAAGGTGTTGATGTAAATATGTTAGAAAAAATCATATTTATTTTAGCTTAATATTATATTATTATATACCGTCTTGTATATTCCTTCCGTACTTGTATATTCTGCTAAGATTAAGTTCCCATTTAAATTCAAGTGCAACACCATGTCTTGTGATAAGCAGCAGAATTGGGCGGCTCGACGGTGATATAAAAATAAATTCATTATTAATTCCCGGGGAATAGAACTCGCAACCATTGCATTTAACCTTAATTTGGGGTATTATTGCATATTTGATGCAACAATGACGTAATTGCATTAAAAAAATGCCATAAATAATATGTCAAAAAATGCGGAAAAGCCATTTATTAACTTGATTTGCGTCTCCTGCAACATTTCAATAGTGCAAATAGGTCGTTGTTGCAACAAATAAACTATATTGTTTTTTGATCATCCCATAAAATACAAACACGAGGGTGACACGACACGGATAAAGAGAAGTCGGTATAATAACTGTCTCACGGTTAATCCGTGATGGGCAGGCGTGGCTCTATCCGGCACCCCGTCTTTATAGATCTGACCTTTTGAGGGCATACACCACCCGCATTGAAACAACATTAAAATTATTATTTTTGTTTGAATTATGTACACATTACTTATAAATTAAAATTAAATCAGCTTCACGCTGTATCCCGCATATAGCAGGGTAGACAGAGGGAACCTAGCGTTAAGACACTCCGTTCCTCACCTTCCGCTGAATTTTTCGAGGTATTGCGTGTTGAATGATTGTACTCAACGTCGGGCTTTTGCTATGCTGATAAAGCGAATAAATGAAAATATTAATAAGTAATTAATCATTTCTACGAGTGGGGATTGACCTCAAAACCGTCGCGTTATAGTCACAACCTTGTGCTCCTGCACCCTCCTGCACGATATCTGACCTTTTAAGGGCATACTCCACCTGCATTGGAACAACAGGAAAATTATATTTTTTATTCCAAATATTGGATTACTTGCGTATATCACATTCTAATGATATTTTTCATTTTGTTGAAAGCTCTTATGAATTTTAATCGTGTTATATCATTTTACAGTTAAAAGTTATTAATAAGGGGAATAGTGGAATGTATTGGAAACCATTAACAGATAAATATGTTCATTTATCATACGAGGTATTTCGCCTTTCGACCTGTCGGCTGACGTCAAAACATGCACTGTTTGTGCATACGTAATATTGCTCTCCTTTTCATATATATATGTGAAGTAGGTTCATTTATTAAAAATAATAAAAATCGAAATGAGACCATCGTAGCGCAATACAATCACACTCTTTTGCCCCTCAAGTATTGTAACGTAATGGCTGTGGGTTCAATCCCCACGCAAAGGGATGAATTATTATTTATTAATATTTTCACTTTTCGCTCTGGCACCAAGGCAGAAAGCCCAGTGTTGAGTTCCGCCACTCAACACGCATGTCTCGAAAAATTCGGCGGAAAGTGGAGAAAAGAGTGTCTTAACATTAGGTTCCTTCTGCCTACCCTGCTATATGCGGAATACAGCGTGAAGCTGAAATAAAAAGGAATAGCAAAATCGTTCTAAAAAAGAGAAAAAATAATAATGAAACGTGGAGGTACTCACTTGAAGGATTTTCTTCAACAGAGTAATATAAAGGTATCATATCTAAGGGGGAGATTGAAACCTGTGCAAGTGTTCTTTGTTCTGAGTGCGTCACGTGCCTGAGTTTTTTTATTATCTTGCTATATTCCGCCTACAAGTCGTACGCTCGGAGGAGTCCTTTCCGTGTAAATTAAGGAGCTTACTGCTGTACACGGAAATTCAACACTAAAAGCAATTTCAATTCGTTTTTGGTTTTATTTTTAAATTAAAATAGTTATAAAGTGGAATGTGCTCAAAATATATGGATAGTTAGTTCTCTTTTGTGGGTTAGGTGGCGTTTTTTTATTAGCTTCACGCTACATTCAGCATACAACAGGGTAGGCAAGTGAACATAGTGTTAAGAAACTCCGTTCCCCATTTTCCGCCGTGTTTTGGATGCATTGCGTGTTGAGTAGCGGAACTCAACGCCGCGCGTTGCCTCGACACCGGAGGGAAGAAATAAAATATTAAATATTTCATTTCCTCGTCTTGGGATCGAACCCACAACCAGTGGCGTTTACAGTCACACACTTGTGCCCCCCGAAGAGATGAAATATTTATATAAATTTATATTTCCATCTCTTCGCTCTGGTGTCTAGGCAAAACACGGCGTTAAGTTCTGCCACTCAACACACACTGCTTTCAGAATTCGGCAGAAAGTGGGGAACGGAGTGTCTTAACACTAGGTTCCCTCTGCCTACCCTGCTGTGTGCGGGATAAAGCGTGAAGCTGAACAATGTTAATCATTTGTAGAAAATTATATATAATACATAAGTCTGGCAATAACCTAGGCAAATGATGGGATCATGTCTAACGCTTGTCTGGTGTTGTATACGTCGGAGAAAATTTCCAACTGCGCTACTAATTGAGTTTGTTTATATCTTTCATACATTTCGCAGCTTAAATCTGTTTTCAATTTGACTCGCTAGTTTCAATGATTTAATATTTGAATTCAACCAATTTATAACGATAATAAATAAAATATATGGAAATAATTTTACTTATTTGATTTGAGGATAATAAAGTTTACAGTTTCACGCCAATAAAGCAAGCCTATTCAATAAAAAAATATGTATAAAAATGTATAAAAATTTTATTCAAATTTATTTATTTTTTGTTTCAGGAATAGTATTTGCTGTGGAAGTCCACTTCGAAAATAAAGACAGTGGATTTTTTCTGAAGCACACCGCGAGATGGAATGGAGCTGGTCCACCACCGGAACCTATGGGAACTGCCTTGCCCGGGGCTCTCCTCTCGCTTGATAGGTTCACAGTTTTACAAGGTTCTTCCCCAGCTTCTGTTCGGGCTACGTATGGTCCTTTTTCCACAAAGCAAACTGTACCTGCCCGCTACGCTGTGCCGGATCCGCTTGAACCACCCAAACGGAACGCTACTTTAGTTGAATTACAAGATGCCACAGCGCACAGACTTGACGTATCAGCGCACCTCGTGTTTCGTGAACTACCCAAGGATGCACCAGTTTTGAGAGTATTATTTCACACTGGTGGCGAGGGAGGCGCACGACGAGCAGCAGCACGACCACGTCACATTTGCATAACTTTACATGCGAGTCTTGGAACAAAAATTTTAACAGCAACTTGTGGTCCCGAAGGCGAAGAAGGCGCTTGCCTGGCGGAGTTGACCGTACCTGCAGCGTGGTGGCCAGCAGATGGCAAAGGAAAACGTCCGCCAAAAACGATGAAATTAGCATACAGTGCAGCGGAGGCTAGCAGTGGGGACACAGGTGAAGGAGTTTGTGGCAAGGTTTCCGTCCAGCCGGCCTGGCCCTTGGGTACAGTAACCCTAGCTGGAGCTCGTGCTGGCTACAGAGAAGCGCGAGCTGGTGACACGGCACTACTGCTACCGAGAGCACCACTATATCCCCATTTTCGCTTACACTTACCCTTCGTTGTTCGTCGTGATACTGGTCATTCTATTGGACATGTAATTATAAGGTCAGTATATAAGTAATAAAAAATCAGCTTCACGCTGTATCCCGCACACAGCAGCAAGCAGAGAGAACCTAGTGTTAAGAAACTCCGTTTCCCACTTTCCGCCGAGTTCTAGAGGCATTACGTGTTAAATAACGGAACTCAACGCCGCGCTTGTCCTCAACACCAGAACGAAGAAATGGAAATATAAATTTAAGTAAATATTTCATCTCCTCGAGTGGGGATCGAACCCACAACCAGTCCACACTTTGTGCCCCTGCGCCACGACTGGCCTCAATAGATGACGAGTAAACAAAGGAGTTTATATAATTGTTAGTTAACAAAGCATTCCCTTAAATCTGCCACTGTTATAGCTGTTAGCAACTTAGTGTTAAGACACTCCGTCCCCATTAAGACACTCCCATTAGCCACTTTTCACTGAGTTCCGGATGCATTGCTTGTTGAGTGGTGGAACTCAACGCCACTCTGTACCTCGTTACCAGAGCGAGCATATTATAATATTAAATATTTCATTTCCTCTAATGTTAATCGAACTAATAACCCTTTTACAATCGCACGCCTGTGTCCCTGCACCACGGATGGCCTCAAAAAAAGAAAAAAAAATGCGTAAACCACCTAATATTAAATGCATACACAAATATTTCATTGATATATCGTTCTTTTTTATTACATTTTACTGCCCATTACTAGCAACTGTGAAAACCTCGCACTCGTTACAGTGATGGCAAACTGAGAATTAAAAATAAATTTTGCAAATGTAATTACGACTTAATCTACGGCTCGTGAAACGTTTAAGTTATTAATAAACGCTAATTATATAAGTAACTTACCGTTTCTTATTCTGGAAATCGTGGCGTAGGGGCACAAAGTGGTTCTATAAACGTGACAGATTGTGGGTTCGATTCCCACTCGAGGAAATTAAATATTTCATACTTTCATTTCTTCACTCTGTTGTCGAAACTAAGCGCGGCGCTAAGTTCCGCCACTCAACATGCAATGCCTTCAGAATTCGGCGGAAAATCGGGAAACGTAGTGTCTTAACACTAAGGCCCATTCTGTCTACGCTGCTGTGTGCGGGATATAGGAATGTGAAGCTGAAAAAAAAATATAGATATGTAAAATTTATCACCGTACCAAAAGGCTTATTTTACTTATGTTTGGAAACATTTTAAAGGATAGAAACGCATTATATTCAAAGTACCCATAGTTTAATACCACCTGCTTCAAAACTTCAGCGAATATATCTGTTCCTACTTTTGAGTTATGAGGCATTGGATCGCTGGGGAATATCGCTCGTTCTAAACGAAAATTTATAACCACGTTAGTTTAACATAAAACTTACATTAAGTAGATTCATTTTTGGGGCATGTTTTAGGCTGTTTAAATATAAATTTTAAAAAATCAGCTTCACGCTGTATTCCTCACACAGCAGGGTAGGCAGAGGGAACCTAGTGTTAAGACACATCGATATTTTCGTCGTTCCCCATTTTCCGGCAAATTCTAGAGGCATTGCATGTTGAGTGGCGAAACTCAGCACTAGAGCGAAAAATTTTAAAAAATTGTGACTGATTGTGGGTTCCATCCTCATTCCCCAGAATGGAGATCCAAAACCAGTCACGTTTACAGTCACACTTTGTTCTCCTGCGCCACGACTGGCCTCTAAATATATTTTTTATTTTAACAGAATGAAGGTAAAATCCGGACTGAGGCTAGTGAGTGTCACATCCGCAAATTCACATTGGGCTGTAACAGCTGAAGTGAAACCGCGAGCAGCAACCGTCACCGCAACGCGTCTGGAGCAACCTTTACGGGATGACGACAGCTTGGATACGTAAGTTATACGTCCAGAAATATCTAAATTCATAATAAATATAGCAAACAAACAATTATATTAAATAATTAAGAATTACAATGATAAATCGGTAAACTATATTATAAAAATCGTAGAGATTATCAAGTATTGTAAAGGCAAGTTATCTGATAGGTGTTATTTAATAGGTAAATTTAAGATCCCCACAAATAGCAGGGTAGGCAGAGGGAACCTAGCGTTTTAACGCTAAGTTTCCTCTGCCTACCTTGCTGTATGCAGGATGCAGCGTGAAGCTGATTTAGCCTTAAGTTAATTATTATATTCGAAGATTATATGTCATGAATATATTTACTACAGGTGTATTTTACTTATTGTTATCATTATCTTTACTAAATATTAGTAAATTAATCATTCAAAAGGGTATTTTTTCAAGATTTTGAATAACTATATATCTACGTGATGACTTTAACGCTTAAAATCATAATCTTACATACGTTTCTAAAGAATCAGTTTTTAAAACCCAGCTTTCATCGTTTAAAAATCTTTTTGTAAGTAATTTCCACACATTTCGGTTTATAAAGCGGCGTTGCTCTTACAGTAGTAAATTGGCATAGAGCCGGAATGTCGGTACATCTAAAATGAAACTTAACGTTTTGAATTTCACAGTTAGTGCTGGTCAAGTTGTTCTGGCTGGGTGTCAAAATTGTTAATGGGCACAATGGGTTGCCATTTTACACTAAAGTTTTGTGAAGGATTTCGATTTTCTAGTGACTTTTTTTCTTAAATTCTAGCAACTCTTACAGAAAAAAAGGGTTTTTTTCATCTTTTCACGCCTATGTTACTAGGTCAAGGGTGCAGCCAAGAATTTTCGCAATGTAAAAATAATACCATTTTTCGCGTAAATGATATTTTATTGAAAAGCCCTGATAATTTGAATTATAGTTTCAAAATACTTTATTTAATTTTTTTTACCACTTAGTGATGTACAAGAAAACACTGGAGCTGGTGGACCAGGGTGGGAAGAAGTTCTCACATGGCTCGTGGAAGTTGGAGCCGAAGGAGAAGGGGATGCCGAAGGTTCAGAAGGAGAATCTGGTCGTGGAACGGCACGTATCAGCTGGTCCGCTAAAGTATCCACGGCTCCTAGTTCTACATCTACTACCGAAGAGACGCCTCACGAACACAGAGTCAATACCAGACTCGATATTGAAAAAGATGATATTCAAGCTGTGCTTCCTATTTCAAAGGTAGATTTTTTATATACAGCAAATATTTTATCGCGAATAAACATCAATTTATAATATCATAAATATATAATATTTAATAGATGTGTAAGGATAGGAAACGTTAAATGTTTTTTTATAATGTAACGGTAGTAAAATATTTAAGTACATTTGATATTAAATACACAAAAGTATAAATTGAGGCCAGTCATGGCGCAGGGGCTGTGACTGTAACCAAACCGACTGGTTGTGCGTTCGATCCCCACTCGAGGAGGTGAAATATTTACTTAAACTTATATTTCCATTTCTTCGCTCTGGTGTCGAGGACAAGCGCGGCGTTGAGTTCTGCCACTTAAAAAACAGACAGTAAAAAACAGAGAAATAAAATTTAATTCATGGCGCAATGCCTCTAGAATTCGGCAGAAAGTGGGAAACGGAGTGTCTTCACACTAGGTTCCCTCTGCCTACCCTGCAGTGTGCGGGATACAGTGTGAAGCTGATTGATTTATTTATTTTTAAAAGTATAGATTCAATTAATTCATCGTTCTAAACATGTATTTTACTCCAAAACGTATTTTTTATCCGAAAATAGAACGTGAAACTTGTCAAGGGGAACAGTTTATTCTCATCTTAAAAATATTTATCAGCTAAGTGACACCAGTTAATTATATATGGCTTTAGACAAGTAGTTAAGAAGTTAAAATAATATGAGCTCCAAACTATATTGAGTGTTCGTTTATCGCTTAAACTTATAGGAGGAAGCCACTTCAGGTGGACCGTTATTTCATATTAGTTTGATGATTGATGGACACTCCACAGTTCTGAACAGTATATTAATATACCAGTAAATAAAATATTAAATAAATTAGATTCACGCTGTATCCCGCACACAGCAGGGTAGGCATAGGGAACCTAGTGTTAAGACACTCCGTTCCCCACTTTCTGCCGAATTCTAGAGGTATTGCGTTTTGACACCAGAGCGAAGAAAATGGAAATATAAATTTAAGTAAATATTAAATCTCCTCGAGGGGGATCGAACCCACAACCAGTCGGTTTTACAGTCACACTTTGTGCCGCTGCGCCACGACTGGCCTCCACTAATAAACCAGTAACTGGGTTTTATTGCGTGTACATAATAAGCGCCGCTTTTATTAATTGTATCTTTGTTGTTATAGTGTTAAGAGCTCTCGTTGTATCAACTCAAATATTCATTGAGAATAATTTTCTACCAATTGAGCACAATAATTTTTAATTGCCATTCGAGACGTATGATGTCATATTATGTTATTCGGATGTAAATATTTTTCAGGACTTGTTTTGCATTTGAGATTACTGTTTTTTTTTGGGTAAATAGAGGGTATGCAGAGGGAACCTAGTGTTAAGACATTCCGTTCCCCATTTTTCGCTGAATTCTGGAGGTATTGAGTGTTGAATGGCGGAACTCAGTGATGCGCTTTGCCTCGAAACCAGAACGAAGAAATAAATAAATATAAATTTAAATAAATATTTTATTCCTTCCAGTGGGGATCGAACTCATAACGAGTCGAGCTTAGATTCACACACTTGTGCCCTTGCACCTCAAATTGTATTTTTAAATTGTATTTTTTAATCTATTTAGAATTGGGAAGTTCTGAACACAGCTGTGCTCACAGGAAGACAAGTTTCTCAGGCTATGAAAGTGTTAATCGTATCTCAAGCCGGTCAGGTGGCTGACGTCACGTTACAAAGCTCTTGCCACTCGGAAGATGAGAGTGTTTTAAAGGTAAATTTATAAAGGCTATAATATTTCTACAAACTTCAACTCTGCTTTATCTTTAAAATTGAGGATATATTTTTTTGTATAAAATACACGCTTTACGGATTTGCCGTAAAAAGTTCGAAACATCGTAATAATTTTTTATTTAATATCTTTACGAAAATTGAAATAAATTGTCTCGTCTATTGATTTATCTGGCAAATAATTTCTAGTTAATCTTAGATGGAAATGAACATGTGAAAAAAAATATTTATATTGTTAAAATAAAAATTGTAAAACATTGAAAAAATTATAAGCTTTTTTTGTAAAAATTTAAATACATATTATAATTATTTACTCTAAACCTAATTTAAAGTTAATAGGACTAAATAAACATAACAATTGAAATCTTGGAATGGCTTAAGAATTACTTTTGGAGGAAACCAGAAAACCACTTAGGGGAGGCATAAGGTAAAATATGCAAGCTTTCGGCGTTATTTAAAATTAAAGGTACACCCCTATAGAATTAGGGCTGTTTTAGGAATACTGTCCGGATAATGATAGTAATATCCATTGACAATTACTATAAAACTGAAGTAAAAGAGGGCTTATAAATAAAGAGTATTCAGCAGTGTAATCATTAGAATTTGTAATCACAAATCGTAAAGGATGTTTTAATATACGAGTACTATGTATTACTGAAACCATAATTACTTTTAAACAAATTTAGGTGTCCTCGTCGTGCAGTTCCGTCTACGTGGACGGATCAGAAATACGTGGCTCTTCGAATGCTTCTGTTATAGTGAAGTACGGCACTTACACCGGTTTGGCGAGATTCACAGTATGGATGCCAGAATACCCCCTCGAAATAGATGTCGATGACAACCGACTATCACAAATCAAAGGTATTTTATGATTAAGTACAGCTGCTCACCGTTATTTGAACTTGTTATACGATCCGTCTAATTCGAAATAATATCTTAAGCAGGAAACCGTACGTACATTAAACCCCTCTTAATTGGCGGATCAAATACTAGGCTCGTATCAAATTGACTTATCTAGATTCACGTTTAGACAAAGGAATATATATTACCTTTATTAATGTAATATTTGACATCATATTTAATATAAAATTGTATGTATAAACCACTTTTATCTTTTAATTAGATAGTATTGCTTTAAATATTTAAAAAAATATATAAACATAATATTTCTATGATATTCTCCGGATTTAACGAAGTTGGATAAGGAATGGTGGGACAGAGATGTGGAGGGGACACCATCTTTACTTCTGAGTTATATTTTTTAAAAAAGTATTAAACATGCTTATATGTACATTAAGCTTTTACTATTAAAAATAATTCAATATAATTATCATTATAACCCGTCCTTTCGTGATATTAGTTTTGTTTCGTGATATTGGTTAATACTAGTATATTTCCCAGTGTTATACCTATATATATTGTATGTTCGAAGTCTTTGTTCACGTGAAGTCTTTTCTACTTTGTTTGTATTGACCTATATCTGTTCTTTCACAAGGCTGGAAAGTATCAGACGAGGCGAACGCTAAAGACAGATTACGGCGGTCTTTGTCATCTCGAGGGTGGGGCACGAGGCCCGACGCCCCCAACTCTCTGACGGATCAGCGCTCTTGCAGGCTGAGATACCAACAAAGCAACGTTGAGGTTTGTATAGATTACTTTCTTTGTTGTACTGTCCCTAAATGCAGTACAAAGTTTCAAACAAAAAGCATTTACTTGACCAATGCTACATAATCACTTCTTTCATGCTCCTATCGCGGCCTATTTTCTTTGATTAATGTCCATGCCACTAAACTTCGTAAACTATGAAAAATGTACATAAGCATTTTATTCTTATCCTTAAATTGGCACCACTGGGAAACAAGTACGCAGTAATTGGCACTAATTGGACCAAGAAAGCGAACTGCATTTCCTCGACAATTTACTGATATTTCTGTTCTTTTAGCTGCCGAAGTTAATCGTTAATTAATAAAGTATGCTACTGAGATACTCTTGGCCGTTTGCCAATTTGCAAAAAGGTTATTAAAAATTATGTAAGCACGGGTATTGCATTTTGCGATATAAATAGCTCTAGCTCTTAGAATATGCTCATTTATGATGAATTTTCAGGTGATAGTTTTGTTTGAATATGATAAACTATACGACGAACATGACGATGGTCATATTAAATTTTACATTTAGGTTCTACTGTGTCTATTATTAATTGATTTTCTTTTTCACATAGAATATAATTATATAAGTACATATACTACTATGTTAAGTAAAAAAAATCTGATGAAAATATTGAAAAATTATTCCATTTTTATAAAACTGATCTAATAAATTGTAGGTAAAGTCTAAGTATTCTTAAGTAAAGTTATATTATTATTTTAAGAAGGACATTATTTTTTCAATGCTATATACGTAAAAGCTTTCGACTATCCTTAACATTATTGAAATAAATAGTATTATATTTGCTCTTTTTTTGTTTTTTTTTCTAAATCTGATAACTCTACAGGAATCCGTATCTTTTTTTTCCATACCATTTTTTTTTCTTTTTAAAAAAAAATCATAATAATTCTAAGTAAAGCCTCAAATCTTAATTTATACAATACTTATCAAAGATATTTTACGTATACATATATATTTGTTAATTACAATAAAATCTTAAATCTAATCTCATAGGGAGTGAGAGACTCGGTACTAGGATGCTGATATTATAGCTGTGGTGGAGGACAATTTTTTTAGTAAACCATTTCTATAATACTTAAAGAATATTTTACATATATTTTATATGAAATAATTTCACATTCCGTATACAGGTATATGCACGTTTTCTCGCCAAAGACCACGACTCCGGAAGGGTATCATACTTCGTTTCCCGACGCACTTGGTTGAAAGTGACTGAGCTGGTGCTATCTCTAATGCGCGTATCGGATCCCCGTATAGCTTCTTTGCGCGATCGAATATTACAAGGTCGAAGCACCGGTCGCACTGAAGTTCAAGTTCTGTCTCCTATTACCGGTAAGTTATATTTAAATGTCTTTATATATTTTGTTTCTCATTTTAAATTGTTCTCGAATATAGTATAGGTACATTATGGATGTCAGATACATACGAAACTGTTGTTGATTACTCAATAGATTAAATTAAATTAATAAAAGAACCGTAATCATAATATAATGAATGGCGATGCTATTTATGTTTTTAATATTTTTTTATTTTTATACGCAAACATATAATAACAACTTTTTAATACTTATTTATATTGTTGATATGTTCCACTTGGTGAGAAGGTCATAGTTGTATTTTATTGCATTAAATGAATACATTATATTGAATAGAGTCTAAGGTCGCGGTCACAATTATCAATCGGAACTCAATGAATCATTATTCATAGCATAGACTATATAAAATAATTTATAATATTATCGAAAACATGTAATATTACGAATTTATTTATAAATAATTAATACAAAATAATATATTTCTGTGTGTATATGAAAGTAAAATTTGTAAATATTTTTATCTATAATACATACCTACTTCAAAACAATTGTGTTTTTGACATGACATGCATTCATATGAACACACACGATAAAAACACAACAAAACGATTTTAAAATGTTTGTCTGTCTGTCTGTCCTTCTGTTTGTCCGAGCTATTTTCCGAAAAAGCTAAACAGATTTTTAATGAAACTGGAAGATAAAGGAGTTTTTGGAGCAATATATGTTATGTACTGTGCGATCAGGATTTACACGGCACAAACAAATGTAATATCAAAAGGTTTAAAGTACAATTTATTTAATGTTGAATAATAAAGATAACCATATTATAAAAAAAAAAACCACTTAAACCTTTTTCCTAAGTAGAGTACTTGAACTACTACTAAATAATATTAAATAAATATAAATAATCGTCACACTCATCGCTTTTACGGTCACACGCTTGTGCCACTGCGCCACGACGACCTCTTATATAGTTGATACTTATATTCTTTCTTATATTAAATCCAAGGACGTGTAATTGGCCTTCGTGAAGTGCGTGTTGTGAACGACAAAGTTTCCATCTCCCGGCTGCTGGTGCGCGTTATTTCCGGTCTACAACTTAATATATCCCCTGATACTGCAATCGAAAATGGATACGTTTCGGAAACCACTGTTACTAGACGCTTGACTGCCCAATATCAGGTATATTATATTATTTAATATTTTCTATGTTTAATTGAAAAGATAAGGTGTAAGATAGATTTTGCACAAAAAAACATATCGATTTTGATACCTAAATGAACTCAATATATAGCTATGCATTTTAAATATACGCATATTATTGAATTGATCTCTAAATAATGCCCAATTTAAAATATTTAATAAAATGCTATTTTCATAATAGCGTTAATAAAGTTAATAAATCCAATGTTGTCGTAATTTTTGTGTTGAAATGTTTGCTTAAAAGCTTTCGTTAATATATTTCCAAAATATAACCGCATAACTCATTGTGACTTATGAACTTTAGATGACCTTAATATAAAGTTTCAGTCATGTAAAGGTCAAATGGTTATTAGGAAGGCTCTGATTTCGGTTTTTTTATAATTTTGCCTCTTATGGTAAGCAGATGGAACCTAGTATTGAGACACTCCGTTCCCCACTTTCTGCCGAAATTTTGAGGCACTGCGTGGTGAGAGGCGGAACTCAACACCGTGTATTGCCTGCACTGTCACCAGAGCGACGAAATGAAAATATTAAATATTTTATTCCCCATAACCGTCGCGTAAAGCGTAAAAAATATTAATAAAATAAAAAATATTCTTTCAGGAAGGTTTGTTGGATATAGATATAGAGTTCTCTGATGGGAGTCACACTGCGTTACGAGATGTTGCCGTCTCAGATTATTATTTGCTGGTGGAGAGCTTGGATACTGAAGTAGTGGCATTTGCTCCAATGTTGGCGTCTCGTCATCCGAGGGTTATTGCCGTTGGTGAAGGTAAAATAACTTATTACAAATATTTAAACTTCATTTTTTTATTAATAACCACTAACCTGTCGTACGTTTTACGTATTTAGTATTAAGTAAAACAATTTTTTTTAAATGACCAAAAATCCTTTAGAAAGCTTATTTTTTTTATTTTTGTTAACAATATTTTATTGTACCTATTTCTTTTCTTCATGTGTTAAACAACTCACAAAAAGGGAAATGTTGATGTATGTCGGTTGGCTATTATATTGTGAAGTACGTTTCTTTCAAGTAGACAATTATTTAAAATAATTAACCAACTTCACAAATTATATTCCTAATTAACTAAACAGATAGACAATAATTTAAATTATTTATTTCAGGTAGTGGCGAACTTCTTCGGGTTACTTTATTAACACCTGAACAGTGTCGCTCTGGTCCACTCCGTCGTGTAGCATTACCGGGAAAAGGCGATGCTAAAACACCTGCAAATATAAAGAATGTTCCAGGAGCCCTTGCAAGTGCTGCGGCCAGTGTCGATGTGGACTTTAGTGGAGGTGATACTCCTCAAAGACCTGACACTCCTCAAAACGACGATATTATGGCTCGAGGAGGCGTTCGGACAGGCATGTCTGACCTTAGCGATGTTCTTAAAGGTAACTATAGTTTATAAATAAGAAAAAATATTTATACACGAATAAATAAATGTTCGTGCTAATTATACAAATATCTCCCAGTTTTGGACCGACCACCTTTAACAAAGAGCTAAGAGCGCAGTAATTTTATATTTTAATTTCAATAAGAAGAATAATATGACAAAATATTTATTTAAAATGTCTTTTTAGGTTTCTCTCCATTCAAGGACGAAAATAATCATGAGCCCACCGTACAAGCTCAACAATATGGCTCAATATTCCGAAGTAATGCAGCGCTACATCCAAGGCATCCTCCACAGACCAATATGTCTCAAGTAGAAATTGGTAAATATATTTATTTTTTCTTCCAGCTTCCTCAAAATTGGTGGCATTATTTTAACTTACGCTTTCGCATATAGCAGAGTAGGTAAAGAGAACCAGGGAACCTAGTCTTAAAACATTCCGTTCACACTTTTCGCCGAATTCTTGAGGCATTGCGTGTTGAGAGGCGGAACGCTAACAATGGAAAATATTAAATATTTCATTCCTCTGAGAGAGAATCGAACCCACAACTTTTACATTTACTGTCGCACGCTCGTGCCCCTAAAAAAGTACAGTTGAACATTCTCACTTCTCTTTTTGATATGTTTTAAAAATATTATACTGTATTGTTTCAGGCATGTTCGTCCTTCTTGGAGCATTTTGTTTTGCTATTATGGTAAGAAAGCGAAGATTTTTTTATTATAATTTTTAAATGCCATAATAATGATAGTGTTCAGTTAACATTTTTTTATTAAATTATCTGTTTATAATATTTTGGAAATGCTTACAGGTATTCGTTGTATCATGCGTAGTTTACGCATATCGCTTAAAACCAACGAATGTAGAGAATAATACGGGGGGCACGCGGTCCATGGCGGCGGTGGCAGAGGGCGGGAGACTGCAAGTGGCGGGACTTGTTGGCACAACCTTGGGCTTAGCGAGAGAGAAGCCATCTAGAGAATCTACCACTAATGCCCATGATTGGGTCTGGCTAGGTTTGTACATCATCTTATTGTATGCAGTTCTAAACTGCAGTTTTTTTTATTTTTTTAATATATAAATTAAAAAAATATTGCTTTACTTAATGAAGAGGAATGCACGGAATATTAATTATATTGAAAGTTACAAATTGAGCATTGTGTTAATTTCAGGTCGAGCCACCATTGAGCGTAACGGTAATCGCCAGCCTGCAAACACTAATAGAAACTCAACTCAGCCCATAGACAAAGGAAACAACAATCAAGAGATGAGGATCACTTCCAATCCGCTTAATTACAACTACGTGGATCCAGACGATGCAATTCGTGAAAATGGCAACGTTATGGTGACGAGCTTCGACAATCCTAATTCTATCGAGTTACCTTCGCAAAACGAGAGACCCGATCGACTAATCGACACCACTACCTACTGCAAGAAGCCATCGAGGCACACTCGTCAAAACTCCGGAGACGGTCATTGGCAGTAAGATTATCATTGTCATCATTAGTTGCACCTTCACAACTGCCATTTTAACATTGAAATACAAAATGACGTTTGGTCCCTAATACTTTAGTTTAATTAACCATTTTCACTTCAGGATGGATACCAGCAACGAAGACGAGTACCGCCCGCCCGTACCTCCCCATAGAAACTCTGGAACACCCCAACTCCAAGCTCCACCACCACCACGAAATTCCAATAAAGTAAATATACAACTAGAACTACTGCGTTCTGAATTAAAAAAATATATTATGGTCAAATTTCTGTATAAGCTATTGAAAATCGAAAATTGATCGTCCAAATCTTAATTTTGGTACAATAGTATCAGTAGTATTTTGTATACATTATTAATGAATCTGTATTTATGAAAAAAAAAATATTTAAAAGTGTATCTTTGTCACTTTACAGATTTTGTCAGACACCGTCATGCCACCTACTCGCCGAAGTCATTCCAGAAATCACCATAAAAAATATGACCGCGACCATGACTCCAAACGATCTCCAGAAAATGGCCGACGCTCAGATCGGTAATTTATAGTTTATATAACTAATTCGTTTTTAAAAATAAAATAACGTAATAGCTAGCCAAATTACTGTTTGTTTCTTGTAATTTATAGAAAATAAATAACTTTCGCATAAAAATAATAAGATCATTGATTTAGATTTCTTTCTTAGCTATAGCTAAGAAAGAAATCTAAATCGATTTCAATGTTATCGATTTTACACAAGCTTATAAGCTTGTGTAAAATCGATAACATTGAATCCATAATAACTGAACCATCATTGATAAACTTAATCAATTTCATTTGAAATGTGAAAATGATAATTTAATAAGTTAGAAAATGTGTATACATACTTTTATTTACAGA
Source organism: Heliconius hermathena (assembly GCA_013403705.1). Classification (NCBI taxonomy): domain Eukaryota; kingdom Metazoa; phylum Arthropoda; class Insecta; order Lepidoptera; family Nymphalidae; genus Heliconius; species Heliconius hermathena. The sequence goes on along the minus strand of JAAIXJ010000091.1, from coordinate 244,284 downwards.
ATTATTGATTTAAACAAAATGGAAGCCCCTTACATGTCAAGCCGAGATATCAAAGACCACTACAAACGCGACTCCTTCCCCCTGCAACTACGAAACGAATTTGACGACAACCCCGTGGAAAAGCTTACCAACAAAGACGATTGCGCTAGATTGTTTGAATTCGATAACGATGCCCCCTTGATTATGGAAAATAAAGATTATAGAGAAATCGTAGGCCTCAACAGAGGAACGGACGATTCTCGACGGACATTTGTCAAACCGGAGAGCCCCGATTATATGCACGATTCTGGAATCGGTAAATATATTTATATTATATAAAATAAAATGTTAAACGTCTTATAGTAAGAATTATTTTTATAATTTTCCAGGCCTACCTGAAGTACAAATGCGACATAAGCCTAAGAATAAGGAAACAAACGCTAAAGGTGACTTCGTTGAGCCAACTGCTCAAACTAAAGGTATTTGAATTTTTTTATGATATTACGATAAATTAATTAATAATAAAACCTCAATAAAAATAAAAACTTATTGTAATGCTTATGAAATGATTAATTGATTGTTACATTTAGTGTTTTTTTCAACATCACACACAGTACAGTATCATATTTAACCGAGCCCTCTTAGTTTATTGTATGTTATGGAGTACTTTATTGTGGTTATCGCCGCCACAGTGGTTCAGACTGTAAATGTTATTTTTGACCATTCGATTCCCGTCCGAGGATTTTTTTTTTATTTTCCTGCTCTGGCAAGACAAAGCCACGGTATTGTATTCCGACATTTACCACGAAATGATTTGAATTCAAGCGGAAAGTGGAAAACAGAGTGTTTTGTGTTACTTTTCCTTCCTTGCTATATTAGCAAGGTAGGAAAAGTACCACAGAAATAGCATGAAAAAAAAATTGTTGATGTGTATGTATTCGATGTCAGGAGGCAATTCTCCGGAGGTGAAGCGCGCCACGATAGTGGGCAACCCGATGTACTCGCGCGGCGAGGACGCGCCCACGGAGGCGCTAGGCATCGACGACCTGCACATGGACTACGATCAGATCATGCACTATTTCCACAACCTCAAGGTATAATCGCCACCACCGTCCCACCATGCTTCTAGTGTACTCGTAGACGTTGCTGTCGCTTGCATCGATACCGCTCGAGCACCGGCCACGGAAACTTATATCATATCCTTGTATTTCGATGTACTTACTCTCTTATGAATAGAGCCTGAATTTTGATGCATTTAATATGAATATCTAGTATAGTATTTTATATAGATACGTTTTATACGACTATTATAAGATATATAAAACGTGCAGTATTAAGAATAGTTCGATGTAGGTAAGATTATCCTCGATTTACTTCTTGGATTTAGTCGTAGTAGTAATTATTTATAGTATTTATATGCAAGGCCTTTCAATCTTATACACGTCGCACTCACTGTCGCGTTTTAACCCATTCATTTATTTCTCATTCAGTAGTCGGCTAGTCAGCTAAATCTCTCACTAGTTCATAGATGACTTACATTATACGTAATAGAATTCGCAACAAAAATCTGACTGATGTCTATTTTGAAATTTTTCGCAGGAATCGAACGCCTGAGTAGAGCAGATCATTGCAAAGATCCGGCAGATATTGTCTACGTTTAATTATCAGCATATCACCAAAGCTCCAATCGACGTATTCAATGCACCCACCGATTCAACCGGGGTGGCCGGGCTCGAGGATAGTACTCTTGACACTCTTAGTGACTCACTCTCCAACCGTTACGATGGGCACACATACGAGAACGTGCACAACGCCAGTGTCGCACCCACAAAAGTGTTGTGCGACTCCATCGCGCACAAAAATAATTTCATGAAACGTCAATTGAAATTTTTGTTGGAGCACCTGAGCGAGTCCTACGAATGAATCTGTCAAAGTATTATCCTCACACAATATGTGTCTAAAAGTGGATCCTTGCAGTGATCGTTAAACATATAAATAAATACATACGATGTGACTTTTATACCTATTTAGCGTTTAACGTACATATTCTAGTCATCTACAAAGTTGCACTATCACATGGCTCGCGGCCAACCCGGCCAACGGCCAACACGGCCAACGGCCAACGTGTAACACGTAGTCTATAATACTCATGAAATGTCAATCAATATATTGTTGTAGATAATTAATTACGCGCGTTTATTTTATTTGTAAAATGATATAACTTATTCTATTCACGATGTAGTCTATTCATCAATGCGATATCAAAACCTAACTATAAGCATACGATATTTATTTAATTTTCACCACGTTGTTATTCCAATTGATATATTACATTTGCACTTGTCCTAGATATGTACATATTTTCCACTAGAGACAGTAAAAACGCTACCTCACTTATACATATATTTTTATGTCTTAGCTTAGCCAATATCTATATCGCAAGCAAACATGTACAAGATGAAATTAACTTACATTTAAAATTAAGAAGAAAATGCAGTGTTTGTGGATCGTATAGTTGCCATGTCGGCGTCGTCCGTTTCAGTCCTCGTTTTTTTTTAAAAAAACAAAGAAAGGTCTATAGATTTTAAGACTGCATAATGCCAGTGTTTAGGTATATTCCATATTTTGATATTATATAATGTAAGACGGAACTAGTCAAATATTTTATGGGCTAATTTTATTTGCTCAAGTGTATAAATATAATACATTTTATAGTTAATTCAGATTGTTAATATATTTATTTTCTGTAATGTTCCTTATGCCCTACTGCCACATTAACCCATCGTCATTACAAAAAAAATATGATATAATAAACAAATGTTCTATGTATTTCGGCCTACTGAATTGCATTTTTACCTATTTAAGAATTGCTTAGAATTGCAAATCTGGGAGCGTATACAGAATGATTCCAATCGTGAGAAAAAAATATGATTAATGTGATAACCGACTGCACGGGTTGATTTAAAGCAGTCGATTTTGATAAATTAAAAGCCATATCATATAAAATGTAGCGCTTGTATTGTACTATATTATAATATATAAACACTATTAATAATTTATTGAAGGTGTACATTGCGGTTACTGGTAAGTTAGGTTTATAGGCTTTGTAAATATTGTTATGACGTTATATAATTTATAGTTACTTATGTGGAATGAATGGCGAATATAGAGTATTGATGTGGTAGCCGCTTAATATATACTATCAACGGAGTAGATGCACTCAATTATTACGAAAGTACTTCTTGTCTGTTACAAAATATACACTGAATAGTACTTGTTTCGTCTCGTATTTGTATCTATGTGATTTTGTTTGTCATATAATAGGAAGAGTATTCTGCAAAATATTTATTAGAAATTAAGGACAGTAAATATGTTCTATGGATCGTCGCTATGTTTTAAATGTACTAAATCTTTACTATTGGGCTTGAAATTAACTGTAAACTTGTTACTCCGTGTATAGCAATGTTGTAATAGATACTAAATAAATGATATTCCGTAAAATAAAAATAGAGTGTTGCTTTTGTCGTTAGATTAGAGACGAGTTACAGAACTAAGTACATGATGCGGTAAGTTAGTATTTGTTGATGTCATTGTTTTTGTTGTGTTTTGCCCTATTATATGAGAAGAGGACTTTATTATAATTAATGCTACAAAATTTATACATGTATGCAAACCGAGGCTTGTCACAAAAACCTTTCATAAAATGTCAAATATAATAAATCTTATTAAATGTGTTGGAGTTTTATTGAAGAATATCCTTTTGAAATATTAGGTCCTTGAATAAATGATCGCTTTTTTTTTTGTTTAAACAAATTTAATCTCTATATATAATAAGACAGTAAAAATATTTTGTCTGTACATTTAGTAATTTTGACTGAAATGGATAGAGGGACACTTAAAAAGAATAATAGAAAGCAAAAAGATTTTTTTTGAATTTCTTGTCTGTCTGTCGACATATTTTTGTCCGCATTTTTCACTGAAAGTACTGAACCGATTTACTTGAAAATTTCACCAATTACTTTGTTTTAACTCAACTTAACTACTAAGTTTAGTTCATCAAAATCGGTTCATAAAAAAAAAGTTATCGTCATTTGAAAGAAGTCGTAATTAATTCAACACAGAGATAAAGAACGATCTTGAAAGAAATATCAAGTAAATACAAAGATTTTTTGGTTGGTTCGTTCATATAATATATGTAACTAATTTAAAAACTGTACAGGAGTTAATATGCAATTATTACAGTTATTTTACAAAGAATATTATGAATCCTTCAAATCAATAATTTAACATTTAAGGCTGAAGGCTGTTTCTGAATGAGTAAATTAAATTATTCGCTGCACATTTAACAGAGTATATTATATAGGTAAAAAGAACATAAAGTTACAAAAATATATTCGTGTAATAAATAATTAGCTTTATGTTTATTTTATAAATATCAAATATCAAATATCAACAATGGTCGTATTTTTTTATTTAAAACAATCAAAAATTCTTTGACGATAATGTCGTAAAAAAATCATATTAGAAGTCATTATTATATTATAGTTGTCAATCAATTCTGCTTATTAAATCAATAATCATGTATTTTAATCGGGCGAAGCCGTGGGCGAGCCGCTAGTTTAAAATATAATGCTTACAATAACATACTCAAAGTATTGTCCATCATTAGAGACAACTTTCTCCCATCTTTCTGGTAGCAATTGAATCCCCTGTCGGAAAAACGACTCATCTTTCGAGGCAATCCAGGAATCAAGCCATTTTTCGGCTTCTTCAAAAGAATGGAAGCGCTGCTTGCTTAAACCGTGCGCCATCGACCCAAACAAGTGGTAATCGGAGGGGGCTATGTCCGGTGAATACGGCGGGTGGGGTAGAACTTCCCATTGAAGTGTTTCCAGGTAAGTTTTGACTGGTTTTGCCACATGTGGCCGAGCATTATCATGTAATAAAATCACTTTGTCGTGTCTCTGCTCGTATAGTGGCCGCTTTTCTTTCAGAGCGCGACTCAAACGCATCAACTGAAGTCGATAGCGAGCTCCCGTGATAGTTTCATTAGGTTTAAGCAGCTCATAATAAATTACGCCCTGCTGATCCCACCAAATGCAGAGAAGAAGCTTAGAACCATGGATATTTGGTTTTGGCGACGATGTTGATGCGTGACCCGGCATGCCCCACGATTTTTTTCGCTTTGGATTGTCGTAGTGAATCCACTTTTCATCCCCAGTGACGATACGGTGCAGAAAACCTTTTCTCTTTTGCCGTTGAAGCAACAATTCACACATGAGAAAACGTCGTTCTACGTCTCTCGGCTTCAACTCATACGGCACCCAATGCCCTTGCTTTTGGATCATTCCTAACGCTTTTAAACGTTTTGAAACTGTTGACGCATCTACTTGTAACGTTTTCCCGAGCTCTACTATCGTCTGACATGGATCTTCGTCAAGCAATGCCTCCAATTCTGTCTTCAAATTTTGTCGGTGCTCCAGAACGCTCTTTGTCTTTAGGGTCAAAATCATTACTTTTGAAGCGCCTAAACCAGTCTCTGCACGTTGTATTCGACAAAGCATTGTCTCAACGAGAATCCTGTGTGTTTCTGCTGCAGATTTTTTCTGAATAAAGCAGTGCAATAAAATTCCCCGCAAAAACACTTTACTTGGCACAAAAGTACACATTTTCACCAAGGGAAAATAAATATGTAGTTGACACTGTAGTAAACACTATTCTACTATAATTTGAACGAATCACCAAAGTAGTACATATAGTACTACTTTGGTGATTCGTTACCGTACGAAATTCCATGCACAGAGTGCCGCAACGCCATCTTTCAAAAAACAGCAGCAACTTTTTCAAAGTCCTAATATATTTATAATAATATTAGTATTTTTAATGGTAATTGGTGATTTTAAATCGTTTTGGTCTTTATATAAAAATAATTAGGTAATTATGATTTTTTTTTATTATTTTGTAATTATTTCATATTTCATATACATATGTCTTGTAAAAAGTGGAGGATATTGTAGTAACACATTAGTGTATTTAGTTATCAATTAAAATTATCTTTCTACTTGAAAAATTTCAAAGCTAAATAGGAACCTGAGTAAATTAGTGGCTATTAAGATACTTAGTGACTATTTAGAATATAAGAGTTCTAAATTGACTATGGAACTCTAAAAACATATTAACATTATATGTATTTTTAAACTTACATTATGAGTAGAATCAAGTCGGGAACAGTGACTCGGATTTTTTCAGATGCTCAAAATGGGAGGAAGAAAATGTTAAAATAACAAGCTGAAATTTACACATACATACTTTAGTTACTAATTCTTCTTCCTGCATTATGACTTTTCCAATTAAATCAATATTAAAGTTATCTGATTATGTTTTTTTTAAAGTAGGAACTGAACCACTGTCTAACGGTACTGGTCTGTACCTCGACCTGTAGAGCAGTGACTCTATCAGTATACAGTGTCTCCGCAGCATAATAGCCAATAGTAGTAATAGTGTTATGCGTATTTATTTATGTTAAATTTGTGTCTTAAGTTTGTATATTCATAAACATCAGTCACATAAAAGTTATATCAATCAATTAATATCAACTTTAAAGCAGCGAACGGTACTTTCGATTGTTTTTACATGGAAAGTCCATTTCTAATAAAAATGGTTACTATATCATCTTCGGAACTAATTCTAATTTTCCGCCCAGCGTCATTCTTGCGACGCGGCATTCTAAAAAGTAAAGAAATATAAATTGATAGATGAATTGCTTGAATATTTAATAAGTTTTAATCTTTAAATATTAATCAGTAAAAACTCGTGTAATTTACCTCGGAAAGCAATTTTTCGATCAGCAAACCACATAAATACTCATATCACGTCGAATTGTCGTCAGAGATGGAGGATCACTGGTTTGTACGTATTCCATATGTTTTTTCCTTTATTTGTGTTGTAAGTTCTCACTTCGTGCCAAATGTCATAACTAAGTACCACCACAGGACAGTACCCTTTAGGTATTGATTCCGCAGCGAATTTCATATAATATCAATCAGTTTGATTACGTTGACTTCGAAGCTTGATTTTTTCTGATCTTCGAGGAATTATAGACATAAATATTTGGTATTAATTTCAGCTTAAAACCGCCATGCGATCTCGATATAAACATTCTTGACACATGTACGGACTACAGAGTGATCCTATAAGGTTTCCGTTTTTTCCTTTCAATGCACGGAACCCTAAAAAACCACTTCAAAACTGTACTGTAATCTCCAAACTAATCTAAAAACTAAAAAGTAGAAAATAATAGTTAAATTTCTTAACAAAGTAAAGGTTTTCCATCTACTTAAATTACTACCTAGATGGTAAAATTATTGATACAGAAGTATATTTTGTATTTATATAAGTACCTAGGTAATAATAGTAACTTACTATTTAAAATCCGTTGTTTTTGGTGTTGTTGTAAAACCATTTTTATATCATTCTTGGTAGCAGGGACCACTATAATAATAATAATACTTTATTCCACTAAGAAACGAAAATACAATATAATAACAGTTACTAATATTTACAAAAAAGACAACAAATAGTGCAATGGCGGCCTTATCACTAAAAGCGATTTCTTACAGGCAACCATTTGAAGGAATTTATTACATAAAAGACAGCAGAAAGGTGCAAAAATTAATAATTGTTTTATTTTACACAAATATGATCTTATTAAATATCAATGAGTTATTTATTTTATAAACATACATATATCAAAATATATACATTACATACTTATTTACACACACCCTCACAAATATATATATATATATATATATATATATATATATATANATATATATGCATAGAAATAGAGGAATTTACAGAAATGTCAGTTTAGCTATTTAGTTCGAGATAGTGCTGCTTAAGACGTCTTTTAAATATCCCAACCGATTGGGACCGTCTCACTTCCACTGGTAGCTTTCAATTTCATTCCAAAGTTTGACTGTCATCACAGTAAAAGAATCGCCATAGCATTTCGTGCGGCACAAAGGTATTTAAAGGAAGTTGTTATTACGGGAACGAAGGGTTTGGGAGTGTTGGGTTTCCGACCCCTAAAACTTGAAACGTTCCTTGAGGTACGGTGGAGTTTCAGGATGGAAAAGGATAGTGTAAAGGAGTGTAAGGGAATGTAAATAGCACCTATGTTTTATTGACAATCACTTAAGTTTACGGTACTGTGACACATGGTCGTGTTTTCTTAATCCAAAAATAAATCTTATTATAAGGTTTTGCAGGTGCTCGAGCTTGCCAAGCAATTTCTGAGACACATCTAAATAATATGAATCAGCATAATCTAGTATAGGTAAAAGGAGAGTATGGGCAAACGATATTTTAGTTTATAGGTAAGAGATTTTTCCGTTTTCTCAATCTACCTATGGCACATAAAATCTTGCGGCTGAGCTCGGAGACATGAGGTGACCAGGAAAATATACTGTCCATCCTGATTCCCAAATTGTTAACACTCGCACTAACGTCTAAGCAAATATTGCCAAGCATAATTGGAGGGAGAGGAGAAAGAACTTTAGATAATTGCACTATGTACCAATTGCATAATAAAAATTAAATGTTTGATAATCAAACAAAATCTTTAACTAAAATTCAATAGGAACTTACATAAAAAAGCATATATTCTATAAGAAACTTTCGTAATTCCTCGCGAAGACGTAATGGCGCAGTGTCACAAGCGTGTGACTGTAAAAGCGACGGTTGTGAGTTCGATTCACAATGGGGGGAATAAAATGATTTCTTCACTCTGGTAACAAGGCAAAGCGCTGTCATTTGACCGTGTTATTGGACAGAGGGATATTTTGTATTCTAATTGGCCTCTAATTTAAAAACTCGTGAAAGAAGAAAGAAAAAGCTTTCTTCTTTCACGAGTATTACTACGACTGTGTGAAGTTTTTCAGATTGTGCTAATTATTTATAAATCTCAAACGACGCTACTAAGACTTAGGTATAAAAAAACGTGCCTATCTCCACCTTAAAGGCCGTCATCTGTAGGTCCTCTGGTGCTACACGGGGTTGCGTGTGGAGAATACTTTACTACTAGCCATGTAGCACCCTCTTCTAACTCACTGCGCGATGACCAACGTCGCAGCATCCTCTAAAATTAAAAAAGTTCGCGGGCCATATTTAGGCTTCATAAACTTCATAACTTAGTTCTTTGTTCTTTCAATTGCCATGGCTATGTGACATTGACAACATTTACCATTAAAAATTTCAGCTCATATTCTTGTTTGTTTAGGCCACTGAGCGCCAACTACTGGTCTGCGGACCACCAGTGGTTCGAATATGATCTGAAATTTAAATTTTTCGATTTTTTTTTCATTTCACGATGTTTATCCATACTTGTATTTCGTGTGACGCAGTTACGCATAGATATTTTTATTATTATTCATTTTGTTTGAAAAAATCACTTTTTCATTTTTGAGGAAAAAAAATTATAATAATTGTATTAGGCTTTTATAGAGTAGGTTAAACTGTGGTTTCATTTAAAGTGGTGTTGACATTTCAACCCTGTATGTATGGTAATAAAACATAAATATTTAGTAAATATCCACACATAATATTATTATACAATCATAGTTAGTATACTAAAGATCAACTTCCATCCTGTATAAGCTTGAGTTTTTTCTCTGTTCAAAGGGACTGTAGATCTGAATATTTGATATTAACTTCAGCTTAATACCTCCATGCAACCTCGAAATAAATGGTCTTGACAGACAGACAACAAAGTGAATGATATTTGATACACTGCCTTTTAGATTGCTGTAGTTATCTATTGAAGTAAAAGGCTATTTAATTTTTATTTTTCAATCTTTAATTCTAAGTAACAAGAAAATTTGTCTAACATACATTAAATAAAATAAGGATATAATTAAACATATTTTCCACACCATCTATGATCATATTTAGAAAGGAACCTGTGACAGCCGCCCATGTTGTTTTGTATTATGTACTTAAAAGTATATTTATTTTGATTATTTTCCTCTTTCCATTTTTCATCTTCGGCTTTTTTCTGCATGATTTCGTATGACACTGGCTCTGCCTTGAAGGGTAGTCTTTCAGAGACTATTCTCAATAAGTCATGTACCTGTAATTTTTTATAATATTTGTAATGTTAGTCAATAAAAGTTTAAGATTTCTATAGTATTATATATTTTTAAAGCTTTACATTGTGTCCTACATATATGCAACTTTCTCTCTGCCTCTTCTCTCCTACCCTTCTAAATGTGGGACACTAAATAGTGTTAAAATAGTCATTCCCCACTTTCCATCTGGTTTTCAAAATTTTGCATGTTGAGTTGTTACAAAATAATGAAGGTAATTCATTCTCCAAGTGGAAATCAAATTTACAACTATCATTCTTACAGACAGATATTAAGCCTTGACAGCCTTAAGCAAAAAATATATGAAACTAAGAAACTTATATACCTCTGCATATTCACATTTTCCACCAACTTCAAATATAATTCTGCCTGATTTTATAGGTGTAACATAATGGTCGATGGCACCCTTTCCTCCACCCATACGTTGTCCTTGACCTTTCTTTGTAATAGGTTGCCATGGTGGATCCACTCTCCAAATAGCAAACATTCTCTTCATATCTATTCTTCTAGCAACTTGAAGACGAACCATTTCAAAATGTTCATGCCTTAATCTTCCTCCGCCTGTGGCCTATTTTTTTATAAACATGAAACATTTTAAATTAAAAAGTTGTGCTTATTATTAAAATGAACAGTGATTTATTTTATTTGTTTATAGGTAACTTACCACTACACCATATTGTTTAAGCTGTAAAGTGTTATGTAGAGTTTCTGGCCCCCTCATATATCTCAGTCGTTTTTGCATTTTAGGTGGTTTTAAGTTTGGAGGATATAGTGGCACTTTATCAAATATCCTAAGTCTTGGACGTTCAGGTATTTCAATATCTATAATCAAACAATTGAAATTAACATAAATATTTCAAAATATTTAAATTAATTTGCCAGTCCAAATTTAATAGAATAAAATGCTTTTAAAAATATTACCATCATAGTTTTTTGGTGGCGCAAAATACTTAATTCCTGAACTTAATGTTAACTGTAGCTTCTCCGGTCGCAATAACCCTACGAAAATAATAAGATATAAATAAATGTATTCTAATAATTTTTATTATTATAGTTCATTTTTTAGATATTGAAAAAGCACCTATTGAAAGTTTGATTGTCCTTGGAATCATATTCGAAACTTTCTGAATAGTTGTTTAATACCTGGATTTGTATTAGTTACGAAATTATAAATATTAAGGTTATGGAATTGTCATTTAACAATTGTAATTTTGACGTCAATATCAAACTCAAATGTTTGAAGGCTTACCAACATGTTCTACAAAAGACTAAATATTAATCAATATTATTAAATATTAATGAATTCTATATTAAAAAGTATAAATTTATTATTAAATAATATACCAACATAATTTTTGCTCATAACTATGACTAAAATTAAAATTATTCTGACCGACAGAATGTCTATAAAAAAATGTCGATAATATTTTGCAAATAATTACCATGACAACTAGTTTTAGTCCAAAACGTTCATGGTAGTTTTTTATTAATTAATTAATAAAACATAATGAAATACAAAATAATGTTACAATTACAAAAGAGTTTATATTTTAATGTATATTTATATATTACATGGATAATTGTTACGGGCTTTTTCTTATATATTAAGGTAATTAAAAGTGGATCAATTAAATTAATAAATATTTTGAAATGATGAAACATTGCAATACTTTTAATGAATATTTCTTATGTTTAACAGTTTGAAAAGCTTGGACATCTTTCCAAATATTTATCGATCACAGTGTTTACCTTATTGACCGTTATAGAGGCTATAAGACTTTACCTTGGCCAATATGGAAACATATTATGTCGAGTAAGTATATTTTTATATTATAGTTATTTGAACATTAAATATTGACTTGTTTTAAGTATTTTTTTTTTTTAACTTTCAGGTGCCAGAATTAGCCGGTTTTTTAATGCTAACAGTGCTGATGCAAATGCCTCTTGTTAGCTTTTTCTTATTTAACTCGTATTTAGAAAGTACACCCACTGAAATGATACTACACCTAAGTCTGTGGAGTGTAACCATTGTTGAACTTATATACAGCTTCTTAGCTTTAAAACATGCATCTTCAGTAGCAAAAAGCATGTATTTGTGTCATCCTAGAGATACTTACACTTTTAAATAGTAAATAACACTTAAATTTCAAGGTGCTTATGATTATAATTTTAATAATATTCTATATTAAAATGTAATAAACTAGATTTTAAAATGATTATTTGTATATGTTTTTAGTTAACTCAAAAAAAAATGTAAAACAAGTATAGCATAAAGCGCGGTGTTGAGTTCTGCCACTCAACACGCAACGCCTCCAGAATTCGGCAGAAAGTGGGGAACGGAATGTCTTAACACAAGGTTCCCTCTGCCTACCCTGCTGTGTGCGGGATACAGCGTGAAGCTGATTTATTTATTTTTAAGTATAGCATAAATAAAAATATAGCATAAATTTTTTCATTGAAATTTATTTTGACTGACACTATGTACCTAATATCTTGTGCGGGAAGAGTTGTCTAAAAAGGCCAAAGGTCGTCTGTTTTGTTCAGTTTGTTTTGACCAGGAATGCCTATCACCTAACGAAATAATGAGTACTTTATAAAAAACATAAAAAAAATTTAACGTAGCGGGATTTGAACCCGCACCTCTATGGAAGCCATCCAAACGCTCTGACCAACTAAGCCATACGTTCTTATCGGGCTATGTCGAAATTCTTCTATGCTTGTTGCAACTTATTTTTGTTGCTAGCATCTGTAGATGTATATTATTTTTATATGTTGTCTAAAAAGTAATTTTCTTTTCTAAGTGTGAAATAATACCGAAAAATTTCAAAAGCAATATTAAGTAACTAATAAATATTTGATAAATTGCGTTATTAATCCAACACGATGACCAAAATGGTTAAACTTTGTATGCTACGTATCTGACATCGAAAAATATAATTGCGTAAAATTGAGTAGATATATCACGGAGCAGATGATAATTATCACACTTAATTGTTTGATAGTACAATATTGGCTACTGATGTATGAATAAGGGATATAAATCCCACTTATCGGAAATGTTTTTGAATGTTTTGTTATATCTTTTTTTACCATGATTTACTTGACTAGTTCTATTCCTATGTCCCCAAGTTGGGGCAGAGGCCACAGAGTCTCGCCATTTTACACGCCCTTGAGTATCTCGTTTAATTTCGCTCCATGTCTTGGCAATCTTCTTCGCCTCGTCTAAAATTTTTTTCGATTTTCGATCCCCACTCGAGTAAATATTTATTTACATTTATATTTTCATTTCTTCGCTCTGGTGTGGAGGGAAAAGAGAGGCGGTGAGTTTCGCCACTCATCACACAATCATCAACCATGCCTCCAGAATTCAGTGGAAAGTGGGGAACAGAGTGTCTTACTAGGTTCCCTCTGGCTACCCTGCTGTGTGTGGAATACAGCTTAAAGCTGATTTTATAATATATTAGACTCAAAAATCCTGACGGGGTAATTTATGTGACTGTCAAATAGGTCGTAGCCGTGTGCAAATTGCTCAGGTTTTAGCAATTCGTAAAGAGATGTCTTGTTCTATAGCTTCCGTTTCAGTGTTATCGAGATATGTGAATTCCTGGACTTGTTCTCCAATTCTTCAATCCAGATCTCACCTCTTGGGTCTTCCGGGTATTAATTTTGAGCCCTATTTCAGATGCCTCTAATTTTGAATGTTCGCCTCTAATTTTGAATCAGAGGGCCTGCTGATTATTTATTTCATTAATTAGCAGACCCCCAAAAAATAGTCCGCCCCTGACGAAAAATTAAAATGAAAAAAAAAATAAAAATAAACGACACTTAAAAATGTTTCATGGAGAAATGCAGATCCGCTTTTAATTTTGCATTTTTAAGAACACATTGATGTTTTCTTATGGTAATTTTAAACATAGCGTCGTGTCTCAGTTTCATCGAAATTCATTTTTTTGTTCATAAACTATTAACTGACTAATAATTTATTCGACTATTCGATCCCATATCATAAATACTATACAGATGGAAGTGTCAGCACCACTTTAAATGAGACCAGTTTTAACTACTCTATAAAAGCCTAATACAATTATTTTTTTTTTTCCAAAAATGGAAAACTTATTTTTTCAAACAAAATAATAAAATTATTGTTGTAATATAAAACGCCATTTGTCAAGAACGACGCACGCACACATAAACCTATCAAAGGGAAACCGCCGCATACGCCTCATTCTGAAATCGAGTCGTAGGTATTGGCGGCAAAGTTCAAAGTTGCTTAACGTTTAGTAGTATTTTTGTAGTAGTATGTGTTTATATTATTGGAATCTTTGCGTAACTGCATCATACGAAATACAAGTATGGATAAACATCGTGAAATGAAATAAATCCTACGTCTCAACTGTTGGAGGTATCTATCTTATCTGGGACATCTGGCAAAGCTGCTATGGAAACAGCACAGCGAATCCGGTTTCCTTCTATCTGTCCAATTATCTAAATACGGGAGGAACAGAACAGATCTAGTCGTGGTCATCCTAAAATTTGTTCGCTTAGAAAGGAAATAATCTGCGCCGCCACCTACACCTAACTTCAGAGCGGCCATATTGTCTTTTATCGACCATATTGTATGTGATTTTATTTTTCACTGTTAATAATAAAATAATATTCACAGTTATATTTTCAAAATCAATAATAGAAAGCAGGAAATGGGTATTCAAGGGTGGATAGGTGAATTTCAAATAAAACAAATATTTATCATTTATATTTTATTTTAAAGCTTCTCACATTAGTAAAATAAATAATTATATAATAATATTTTTTTACAGTATGATTTTGATCAAATTATATTGTATTAATAATAATTATCGCTTGTTATAAAATATGGTCATTGTTTATGATTACAAAAATACTTTTTAGATAATTTTATAAATTAAAAGCACTTTGGTATCTTTACTAACTATAAATATTAATATAAAATAATTTAAATAGAATTTTGCTATAGCAGGAGCGCAGGACCCAAGGGAAAAAATATTGACAGCACCACTTAGTTACTATTGCCAATTCTCACTTATTCTAATATTACAAAGGAAATATTTTTAATTACTTTGTAATAAAATACTATATAGCTATTCTTAATTCATATTTCTTTTTCATCTACTAAACTGATATCAAGAATGCTCTCTTTCAGAAGATATTAATAATCAAAAGTGTACATTTTTATCCAAGACATTTGTAGTAATGAAATAATTAAAAATTTTGTGCTGAATGGGAAACAAAATAATTATCATAAAATAAAATGTATATATAAATATAATCTTGCTCATTTATAAATAAGTTACAAAGTACTTCTTTAGGAAAAACAAAGATTTTTTAAAATAATTTTAGACTATTTTAAATATACAAAAAAAAACAAATTAATAAAGTCAAAATATTAAAAACACCTTTTAACTCATGAGTCATATAGATAATATAACAATAAAACCGTTATAATGTGCCGAGAGAAAAAATATATAGCATTGTTATGAGGAAGCAGTGTAAACTTAGCCATACACACGTGATTGTTGGCATAGATTATACAAATAGTAGTTGTGATTACCATTAATAGATGGCGCCTGTTTCTTAAGTCTTTGTTAAAAAAGTGATTATGTGGCACTTATATCATATCACCAATAACAAGTTTTTGTCTGATATAGAAAACGAAAATACTTTTCAAATCAAAGTGTCTTCACCAGCAAGGACGTCCTGCAATGCTGTATGTTTTCCCTCTCGGCACATAATAACAGTTTTACTGTAATGTAAAACCGCTATATTAATGTGACGCCGGAAAACATACAGCATTGTTATGACGTGTGTTTGTTACCTGATGGTGAAATTAAAATAACAACACTATCATAAATAAAATGAAAATTTAGTGCATCTAATTTTACATATACTAATTATTAATTAACAATTCAAAATCATGATTACAACTATACTATATTTATAACTTGCCAGCTAATCATAAATTACATTTAACAATTTGTGTAATACGTAAAAATAAATAATACTGTCATCGATTTAACGTAACATGTTAAAAACGTAACGTAAATGTATTAAAATAATTTTTCATCCACCCCAAAGTATCTACCACAGATCTACAGCTTCTCTGCGGAGCATTAATAGCACACTATGCATCCAATTTGCAATTATTGTACGAGAAGCAGCTTTTATTTTATTATTGTTATTAATAAATTTTTAATTATAATTATTTTTTTGCATTTTTTCTATTAAAAGTTTACAGTTACTATAACAAATATTTCTATTAGGATGGTTAGAAAGTTTTCACGCGAAATGTATAATATCTAGATGTCATATAAATGTTTTCACCATTTGATAAATAGAGAAACTATAATTTGATTTTTTTTTTAGTTTAACAAAGTTAAATCATGGACTCACTACCAGCAATAATAAGGTAGCCATTCCACGACCTATGTACATTGAACATCTAGTAAACCATCCCCAGGTGGATTTGATGATAGCCAATCTATAATGATTCTAGGCTCCCACGTTATTGATTGGGTCGCCTATTCCTATGTTATATTCCTATGGTTTTTTTTACAAGGTTTAAACATTTTTAAAGTGTTATTCCACACTTAGGATGTAAATCTAGGATCTAAATAAGTATAAGGTTAAAATAGTTAAAATATCAGATTTATGAACAGTACTGAATAAATAATACTTTACTTTCTTTTAGTGCTGAGATATATTAAAAACTTTGCAATTTTAGCAGGTTCAGGACATTTGGGGCTCATCGACAGGTCTGAGCACCACTTCATTCATCTTTCAAGAGTGTAGGTTAAATATAAGGATAGTGGAAAGCTTTTCTTCAAGTGGAAAGCAGTTCTTTAGTAGTACTCGTGTTTAGACAACCCATTAATTGGTTCGTTCGCTCCAAATTATCCAAGCTCTGAAGGAATTTGTGGTTCTTTGAAAGGATTAGGATCTCGTATAGATTTCTCTAAGAGCGCACCAGGCAGGCAGCTAACCGCGTAGAATAGCGTCGATCTACGTGGCGCACCACTAACTTTTAAAACGATGACCACACTCGGTCTATCAAGAGCCTTCGCTTGCAGGTGTAACCATCGCTCCGGTTTACAGGTCTGCAACCAGAATGCTCGTAGCCACTCTGAAGCTATTAATAGATAGGTCCCTTGAGCATTGTTCAAGGGTACCAGCCCTCGAGGTATTACATTTGGAGGAGGAAATACTCTCACTAGTCCGTATTTCCATGGCCTACTAAAGACATTTTGCGATCTATCGATACATACTACTGTCTTCAACGTTGCGGACAAATCTGTTTTCGAGCGCTTTTATTCGGGAAAACTTTTCGTTTCACGACATAATTTCGTTTCTATCTTCTATCTTTTCGTTAGTTGCTAATGTTATGGATTTTATCTGATTTGGTGGCTTATTATTTGCAATTGCTTTGTATTGCAGTGCCACTTTCTTTTGTTGCTTGACCAGATTCTCGTCATTGTCTTTCCATCCAGTTGGACTCAAAACCGATGCGTCCGTCGCAGGGTAATGGGTGGCAAGATTGTTGTAAATAAGCAAACTGTGATGAGTGGCATCGCGCCACCACATCATCTATCTAAAAGGTCTCTGAGACCTTTAAAATACCAGACGTACGCAGACAAAATGTCCAACTTTGTGATTCAGTCTCGTGGTTAGACTTTCTGGAACTGTGTAGCATGAGATATCAGTTAAAATTCTCTGCCCTTATAAATATGCTCAACACTCGGAGGTCGGAAAACCGCATTGAGCCATCGTTTTTCTGCCGTAGAAAAATAATCGAAATAAAACTTTAGACGATATTTTAGACGCATTTTGCAGAAACCTTTATCTAAAAGCCTTTTTTTATTAGGGCATATTACATAGCAGGGAAGATTTGCTTGAACACTTTCTCATAAATTTTTCAGTTGACATTAATAATAGGGCAATGGAAAACTTGTTATTGCCGATATAATATAAGAATTCGTACTTAATGCTCGCCAACGACTTTCAAATGCTTTTAGACGACCCCTAATATGTGCCAAATAATCATTTTTTTCTTTTAAAGTGAAATTTAATACTAGTCTTTAGGATTTTTCTGTGACTCTTAGTAAGAACGCCAACCGCTACTGACGAGAGTACACAATGCTATGATTTGAAAAGTGTTTTCATTTTCCACATCACCTTGCTGGTATAGAAACAGGCGCCATCTATTGGCGGTAATCACAACTACTATTTGTATGGTCTATGCAAACAATTGCATGTCTATGGCTAAGTTCACACTGCTTCTTCATAACAATGCTGTATGTTTTCCGGAGGCACATTAATAATATAATTAAATCATCTATTACAGCTTAAATTACGTAATTGTTATGCTGATTATGAAAAAACAGAAACTTATTCAATTGTATCTTAAAATATTAGGCATTTCTAAAAATAGCAATAACAGTAGGTAAAGTTGATAACTTTAGTTTTAAATAATGTATAAAAATGCTACTTATTTAGAGATTTACAAATAAGCTATGAGTTACAAAAAAGCTATCTATTTGGCATCTCACTGAATGTAATGTGGTATTAAATCTTGATAGTGTGGATTTAAATGTGTCATGGTCATTTTCCATACCACAAGATTTGATTATTTGTGGTAGTGTTGGTGACATTTTGCAAATAATCTGTAACACAAATATTTTTTTGAATCCCATGTACAAATTTATAGCAGGAAAGGCTAAAGGAATCTGATGTTAAGACATTCCTTTACCCACTTTCAGATTCCACAAAAACTGCAAGAAATGATGTGCTTTGTCCTGTTGCCAGAGTGAAAAAATTAAAATAATTTATTCCTCAGAATGGAAATCGAATCCTCAGCCATTGTGTTTACAGTCAGGTATCGCAAGCATATATGTAGTATATTCATATACTTACAAATATACTGACATACATGTTGTTATAAATATAGATTCTTTATTGTAAATGTCTTGTAAACTATTATACTTACTGTAAATAGTTGTTGGGTAATCCAGTTATGATATTTTCTGACGGAACCTTCATATGCCAACGTAAATATTTTTTTCATGCTATATTCACACTCGTTTTTGTTCAGACACAAATCAATTTCTTGAAAGGCTAATTCGAAAAACATTAACGCCCTAGAAATAATACCATCTTAATATTAGTAACTGAATAACAATTAAGCAATCAAATATATATTGAATTTGTACTATATAAATTACATAATAATTAAAATAAAATTATTGTATGTTAGGCTTTATTTTCATTTCCATTTCAATTCTAGAGGTATTGCATGTTGAGTTGTGGAACTCAACACTGTGCTTTGCCTAACTACCAGAGCAAAGAAATGAAAATATTTAATTTCCTCAGTTTAGGTATTAACAAACTCTTACTCTCTAACTCCACACTTTGTCTACAGAAGTGAGAATATAATTAATTACTAGAAATGAAAATAATTAATTACTCCAAAGCTACAATCTTCACATTTGGGGAATGTATGTTTTTCAAAACAGGGAATTATTTAATGAACATGAAATGCAAAATTTTGTTAATTTTGTATCATTGTGACTATTTTCAGGACCAAGACAAAATTCTAAAATACTTATGAAAGAATGGCAAATAAGATTTATGTCGGAAAAGTGAGGAAAGAGAGGTAGCGGCAGACCTCGGTTGACCTTTGAAAACACAGTATCGAAGACACTGGAGGAAAAAAAGAAAGTCAGCTTCACATTGTATCCCGCACACAGCAGGATAGGCAGGGACTTAGTATTAAGACACTCCGTTCCCCACTTTCTGCCAAATTCTGGAGGCATTGCATGTTGAGTGGCAGAACTCAACGCCGCGCTTAGCCTCGACACTAGAGTGAAGAAATTGAAGTATAAATTTAAGTAAAAATTTCATCTCCTCGAGTGGGGATCGAACCCACAACCAGTCGGTTTTACAGTCACACTTCGAGCCACTGCGCCACGACTGGCCTCACTACTAGAGGAAGGTCACATAAAGCACGAGGACCACTCGGAGGGCACGTATGAAGAGGTTGATGATAGTGGATGGGGCGAAAGAGGTATGCAGGGACCGTAGCATTTGGCGCTCCGTTCTCTCAGACTACCCGGCTAGGGATACAGCGTGAAGCTAGATTAAATTACAATTAGATTATTTGCACTAACCTGTTAAGCCACAAAACCCCCTCAATGGCATGTGTTTCTCCTTTTGAATGTTCATCACTCATCAATTCTAGTAAACAGGAACATTTATCATAACTATATGTCTTTTTTATTTTCTGAAAAAGAAATCAAAATATCTATAAAATTCTACCACTCTGTTAAACTACAATAATAAATATACCTACTGCTTAATCAATTAAAACATAGCAGTAGCAATAGATTACAATATTTATTTTTATTATTTTATGATTATTCAATATTTACCTCGACATTCCCTTCCATATCATATTTAACTGGAGCAAAAACTTTTCCAAGATGATCTGTTAATAAGTTTAATTTTATATATCCAAAAATAATATTTAGTTAATATAAACCAGGGGTTCCCAACCTTTTTTTAATCAAGGACCACTTTCATGTCATACTTGGTAGCACGGACCACTATGCATGTAGTTATAATAAAAATTAACTGTGATAATTAAACAGAAACTTCGCCTCACCATCCCCAGTAATAAAATTAAAATCGTTTGCGGACCATATTTATTCTCTTCTGCGGACCACTGGTGGTCCGCGGACCACTGGTTGGGAACCACTGATATAAACAGATGTACAATTTAACTTACCAACTAGTTTAATTAAATAAGAAGTAGCCTCTAAATATTCCATCAAATTTATTTTTCCATCACCATTATTAGGAAAATACTTGACATCTTGAAACCTAAAACTTTGTTCATTTCTTTCAGAAGTACTTTCCATCTTAAATCCTCAGGTACTAAAAGCTGCTTACATACAAAGCGGCTATTACATAATATAAGCATGCAGCCTTATCAATGCTTATCGTCTCATTAGTCATTACATTCTTATCATTTGCAAAACATTATGGCTAAAATATTCAATAAAATTACCTAGAAAATTGTATGTTTTCTTGTCATAATTTTAATTTGCAAACAAAAAACATTTCTCTGTAAAATTTATTGAAACATTCTAAAAAGCATATTTTTTTATATATAATGACAAGATACTATTTTTATTTTTTTACAAATTGTCATTTTCGAAATGTCATTTTTGATTGAATAATGATGAGCATGAACTGAACTGATGAGCATATCGATATCGTTGACATTTTGCTTATTCTAGTCTAACTAAACACATTATATTTGTAAGAAGCTGCTATATTTAAATTTAATTTTAATCCGACTGTATATGTTGCATACCTAAGCAAAAGAAAACTTTTAAGTATGAACAATTCTATGAATACCACCCGGTAAATCTCAAGTCGGTAACTATGTAATTGTTGTATTTTCTTTTTTGTAAAACTGAGTAATTATTCATTAAAAAAAATCACAATTCATAAAATTTACTTAATAATAAATATTGTTTTGTATGCTTTCAACAATTTAAAACATTGGTAAGATACATTGAGATCGTGAATATTTTTATTTTTCAACTTAAAGTCTACGTAATAGTAATATAGCAAATCAAAGTACATACAGTATATTTGTATATATTTTTTTTATTTTTTATGGACTTTTCTTAAAATGTGAAATTGAAATATAGATATAAACAAGATAAAAGGAGGAGTTCTTGATATTTTTTTTTATTTTAGCAAATAAAATATTATTATACATTCCACCAAATTCGGAAATAAAAAGTTATTACTTAAGTCTTCGGTAGGCTAAAATTTTATTAAAATAGTATTTAAAGAAATTTAAAAAAAATCAGCTTCACGCTGTATCACGGACACAGCAGGGTAGGCAGAGGGAACTCAATGTTAAGACACTCCGTTCCCCACTTTTCGCTGAGTTCTAGAGGCATTGCGTGTTAAGTGGTGGAACTCAAAGACTCTCTTTGCCTCGACACCAGAGGGAAGAAAAAGAAATATACTCTTAAGTAAATGTTTCATTTCCTCGAGTGAGGATCGAACCCACAGCCAGTTGCGCTTACAGTCAGACTTTGTGACCCTGCACCACTACTGGCTTCTATTAGAGAATATTATTTTAATATGATTATATTTTATGTATTATAATAAGCGACGAATGTCTTGAAAGACATTTTTAGAAATGATCATAAATCGAAATAAAGTTAGATACATTGATGTTCTTATTGTCTATGAAAGCAAGTGTAATACTAACAAACAAATCAGTCTTTACTAAATACAGTTGGAAATAATAATTTTCAAAAATAGCTATGTTTAAAGTTCCATAGTTTTGCCATTTAGCACATTTTAATAGTATGAAAATATAGTAAGTTTTACATCTCTTACACAATTTTTATAATAGTTTGTATCGACACTATTTTATCACCATAACAGAATCTCAATAGGAAAATGTTTGTTTTAAAACATTCCCCAAATCGTCTTCGACCACTATAGTTAACACTTTACTTTTAGGTGAAAATGTAAACGGCACAAGGAACCTCTTTTCTGGTAGAAGATTTGTAAATTCATATGAATCTAATACCATACCATTAGATTCATCTCTTACTTCAACAATACGTATTCCTGCAGTGGATATTATCATCATTTTATTTTTATCGAATTTTAAGTATCTTGTAATTGCTTGTCTTTCTCTGCCATACTCGTTATTAAACCATCGATGGTATGATAAAAGAACAGCACAATTCCTTGTCCAATAAATAAAATCATTGTTGTTAGTTTTGTTAAGGGCTTTTTTTGAATCCGAAAGTTTATTTGATATTGTCGAATACACACTAGATGGTCTTGTTATTGGGGTTACATTGGGACTTCGCCTAACGATATCTGATTTTGACATGGAAGCAAAGTTTCCTAAAGTTGTTTTGCTTCTAGGACCCAAGACTCTTAATGGCTCTGCTACGTTCATTGTAACATTTATATTACGTTGAAGTGACACAGTTGAGTGTTGTACAGGTTTGCCATTATAATTATTCATATTATCTTTTACTAAAGATGACCTCTTATCGCCTACAATGAATACCCGATCAAGGTTATCAAAACCTCTTCCCATTATACCATCTTTAGTGTGACCGAGATCAAAAGTGTGACCAAGTTCATGAAATACAGAACCCAATGTTGTAGCATAGCAACCACCTAGGGTCCCTCTATATCCACTATCATCCATATGTCGACGTGAATTTACAGGTGTAACATCTAAAAACCGAGGAAGTATTTCTTCTACTGACGTAGGCCACGTATATAAACAAGCAGTGCCAAATAATGCCAAGCCTCCTCCGCCTAATGCTGCGTAAGCCTCAGTTAGTGAAACAATTTCCTCATGAGTCATGGGTTTATCTATATCCGTACCCTTAAATCGCGTACAGGAAATAAAAGCAAGATATTTCCGTTCATTACTTCCTAGTTCAGAAAGCATGAGCTCTCTCCCAAAATGTGTCCATAGTTCGCCTTGTCTCATTTTTCTCGCTTTGTTAACATTTAAATTACTCCTAAATACAATACACTCAGGTTTTTTCTGATTAACTTCATGTTCAAGTTGAAATGTTTTCCTTCCAAATCCACTTTCAAAAAGTTTCTCTGCTGTCACACTTTGAATTAATTTTGCTCCAATAGATATTCGTGAACAAGCACTTTCTATAGAATTCTCAATTTCAGGGGGGCTTTGAAAACAGCCATCATGTCCTTGACAGATTATATATATAGGTGTTACTCTAAGATTAGTCTTTCTCGGTTCATAATCCAAGATTAAAGATTTTTTTTGATGATTGTTATACACAAAATCGATTGCATTTTCACCTCGTTTAAGATCGATTATTGTTTTGAACTCTCTATTATAGATTTCCCAATGTGATTCATATTTATTGCCATTGTTAGTCACTATACATTTAATTTTCTCTTTATTTACAGATATTCCAGATGTTATTAAACCTTTAATGAGAACCAAGGAATAGTTAACTGTCTCACCATTTTGAAAATTGGTGATAAATATATCGGAATTTTGCTCATTTTTATTTTCTTCGTTCGGTCGGTTGTCCATTACCTGAAATTATTATATAAATACTTCACATTAGAAACTCAACCTGCACAGGCATTTGTTGATTGACCTTGTTACTATTTGGTGCGAGTATAGGCTTCTCGATGTTATGAAATAACACTCATATAATTAGGTTAAGCATTATACAGCGCTCAATCGGAGATGTTTATATATGGACGAAAAGTAGGCTCTCGGCTAAAAGCTATTTAGCAGTTCAACAGCGTTTTGAATTCGCTATTGTTCATTTATTTTTTGCACTAGAGACGGTCATAAATGAATAGTTTCGCACTGAGCAGTGACTCACCATGATGCGGTTAGCGTGGAGCGCACGGGACCGGCGCGGCGGGAGGACTGCGGCGCGGGCGGTGCGGCGGCGGGCCGGCGGCGGTGCTCGTTGGCCACCCGTCCTAGTGCAGTGTCGGCTCTCCTCAGTCCTCACTTCTCTCTACTCGTCGTGCGCATGTCAGGCGATGCAGACCGACGCGCGTTGTAACGATTGCGACGCCCGCCGGAGGTATAGACTTGCTGTCTCCGGTGCCAAGAGGGAAATTTGAACGGTGTGATGCAGTAAATACACGTGAATGATCTAAACAATGTATTTTGTAAATATTCACTTATAGCTTTTGTTATAGGTTTAGTCTTTATTAGACTTACATTTTACTTTATATTTTGGTCTGTGAGAAAAATTCGCAATGGACTTAGAAATTACTACATTTCATTAACGTTTCATTAATCACATTTCAAATAAAATTTTACTTTATAAATTTGTTTTTAATTGGTTATTAAACCATGAACATATAGGGTTAGTGTTACAAGTAATGTTGCGCCTTGCTAAAAATGATAGTGAATTCAATTGTTATTCAAAGTTGTATACAAAACCTTACAGGCTACTAAACAAATAAATTTAAGACAATATTATATTTTTTACAAACTTTGAGAAACATTTATAAATATTTTAAAAAATTAAATCAAATCCGTTCCGTTGAGGTCAGTCGTGGCGCAGGGGCACAAAGTGTGACTGTAAATCGACTGGTTGTGGGTTCGATCCCCACACAAGAAAATGAAATATTTATTTGCATTTATATTTTCATTTCTTCGCTCTGGTGTCACAGCAAAACGCGGCGTTGAGTTCTGCCACTCAACACGCTATGCCTCCAGAACTCGGAGAAAAGTGTGGAACAGTGTGTCTTTCCTCTGCCTACCCTGCTGTGTACCGGATACAGCATGAAGCTGATTTATAAATATTCTTTTAATTTTTTATTGTCCAGTTGTATTTTATTGATGAAGAAAGTTTATTACACCATGTAATCTTCCAATTCATTCTTCCAGTAAAAACTAACAAGGGACTTGTAGTACCTGACCATTTTCATTAGCAAAACTGCGATGAAGTGGATTGTTCTTATTCCTTATTTATACGACAGGAGAGAATAGCACCAAATAACCAATTTTAACGTACAGTTGCAGTAAGCATGCATCAGTGAGAATACTAGATTTTTTATAGAAACAGACACACATCATCACAACTTCCTCAACTCTCTCGATTAAAAGTTTCTTCTGATAGATAAAATGATCTATCTTTACCTAATATTTACAATTTGTATCTTGTTAATTTTGTCTCGAATTCATAAAATTAACATAATAATAGAAAGTCCGACGTTGGAATACGACAACCGATATGTATATATATAGATATCTGAACGGATGAGGATTATATATATCATATTATTGGGCCTACCTTATAAAAGATATCAATTTGAACTAAGTATATATTCAATCTCAACACAGCAAGTATAAGTAATTTATAAAAAAAATACTTGCAAAGTATAGTCTTATACTGATTCTATTTATAAAAAAAATTAAATCAGCTTCACGCTGTATCCCGCACACAGCAGGGTAGGCAGGGGGAACCTACTGTTAAGACATTCCGTTCCCCACTTTCCGCCGAGTTTTGGAGGCATTGAGTGGCGGAACTCAATGCCGCGCTTTGCCTCGACACCAGAGCGAAGAAATGAAAATATAAATAAATATTTCATTTCTTGGAGTGGGGATCGAACCCACAACCAGTCGATTTTACAGTCACACTTTGTACCCCTACGCTACGACTGGCCTCATTGATTCTAATTATAATGTTATTAATTATGTTTACTTGACAATTTTATTTAATATTCGAGTAACAATTTACAGAAAATCTTGAGTAAAATAAATATAACACGGTCAGTGAACATGTATTTCAAATGGAATTATTAATTTAATTAGGTTTTCCCAAATTTCATAATGTAGCGTATAGAATATTATCTCGCAATCTCGAACATATGATAAAATACGCTCAGAATTCAGCATATTTACGAGAGAAAAAAAATATTGTAAGTGTGTTCTCATACTTATTCATTAGCAATATCATTTTAATATATATGAGCGCGTCTTAAGCTGCATACATTTATTTTTGAGGCATTTTTTTTAAATAAATCAGCTTCACGCTGTATCCCGCACACAGCAGGGTAGGCAGAGGGAACCTAGTGTTAAGACACTCCGTTCCCCACTTTCTGCCGAATTCTGGAATATTGCGTGTTGAGTGGCAGAACTCAACGCCGCGCTTAACCTCGACACCAGAGCGAAGAAATGAAAATATAAATTTAAGTAAATATTTCATCTCCTCGAGTGGGGATCGAACTCACAACCAATCGGTTTTACAGTCACACTTCGTACCACTGCGCCACGACTGGCCTCAATTTTTTTAAATCTGAACATATATTCTAGTCATAGCTGTTAGTCAACAAACATCGTCGTGTTAATTTAACCTAAAACTATGTAAGGATTTTTGTAGAGTATATTTATATAAAAAAATAAATACAATTTAATATTAACTTCAAATATAGACTGAAGACAAATAAAAAAAAATTGGTTATCAATGTAATGAATAATAATAAAAATGTATTTATTTTATTCTTAATAATAAAAAAAAAGATTGAGGTCCTCGTAGGGCAGGGGCACAAAGTTGTGGCTGTAACGCGGCGGTAGTGGATTCGATCCCCACACACGGATTAAATTATTATTCCTTAATATTTTCGTTTCTTCGTTCTGGCACTAAGGCAAAAGTCCGGCGTTGAGTTTCGCCACTCAGCAAAGTGGGGAACGGAGTGTTTTAACACTAGGTTCCCTCTGCCTACCCTTCTGTATGCGTTATACAGCGCAGCTAAAGGATTGAGGCCAGTCGTGGCGTAAAGGTACAAGCGTGCGACTGTTAAAGCAACATATTGCGGGTTCGATTTCCACCCGAGGAAATGAAATATAAAAATATTTTTGTTTCCGTTCTCTGGTAACTAGGCAAACCGGTATTGTGAGTCTCCTAGATACGTGATACAGTCTGAAACTGAAAAAACAGCTTTTTTTTTCGCGGGTAGATACGAAAGTGTATAGACATATTTTTATTAGCTCCAAGAACTTATTTTAGTAAAAATTTATTAATTAAGTAATATATGTGTTAAAATAGTAATACCTGTGCTTTAGTTGGCTACAACTATCTTTCCCACATTATTTTCACACTAATTAACCCAACCATGGAAACACCTGTGGAGCAGCTGTTAAAAAGCATGAATGAACTTTCTTCAATGTTTTCATCTCGTATGGGTGAGTTTGAAAAAAGCTTATCACAGCCCAGTTCAGCCCCCACTCCCACATTAAAGGCTTTAACTGTTGATTTCAACACATTTAAAGCTTTTGTATGGAAGACTCTCAGCCTACTCAAGTCACAAGTCGAGCTAGTGGTACTGAATATGGACCGCTTGGAGGCCCAGTCTAGGCGAAAAGTTCTTCTGCTACATGGTATTAAAGAGGAAAGCGATGACGACATTTTAAACAAGACATTGGAGATATTATCCAGGCATATGAAATTGTCTGATGTAAAACCTACTTACATTGAGTCGTGCCATAGACTTGGTGCAAAGAAAGATACCGCCAGGCCTGTTATTGTTCGGTTTTCAAATCTGCAAGTACGCTCTAGCGTTTGGAAGGCAAAATCTACTTTGAAGGGCACTAAAATTACGATCACCGAGTTTTTAACCAAATCGCGCCAAGAAGTGTTCATAGCAGCCCGAAAACATTTCGGAATAAGAAATTGTTGGTCAGCTGACGGCATGATTGTAATTCTTCTTTCAAGCAAATCCAGAGTCAAAATTTCCTCCTTGTCTGAACTTAAAAAGTTAATAAAACAAAATCCTATTGTGAAATCCATTGTCAATAACTAGTCGGTTTTCTTATTTGTTTATACCATGTCAACTTAGTCGGCTAATATGTGTAATAATGTCATTTTTTTTTTTTTTTGTAGGGTACATTCACTTTAATTGTTAGTCAAAATTTTAAATTATTTAATTGTAATTGGTTCTTAGTAAAAATTTTGTTTGTTTATTTTCTTTAAATCGCTTATATAGTTGACATGTGTCATTAAGTTTTAAAAGTCATAATACAATGTTTACAGATAATTTAGCTATTGATTGTCATCTGTCATAGTCTGTTTGTCGTTGTCTTTGTTCTTCATGGTTTTATATCTTTTTTACTATCTTATATTTAGTGTAAATTTCTCTTGAAGTCAACTTGTGCACGTGGATATTTTTTTTTTGTTTTGTTTTTTTTAGTTTAGTTTATTTTTAATTCATATAAATTTTATAGTAATATTTTATTTTATATTTGTCTATTTTATTTTATTTGTTTATTCTTATTATTTACATATTATCTTTTTTTTTAATAATATTTAGTCTATACAGTATATACTAATATGAATATTGATGATGATTTTTTTTCCTGTTCGTCAAGTAATTATGATAGTGCTGACAGTAATCACTCGTCTATTTCAGACACTGAAACACTTGATCATAAACTATCGAACACTTTTATTAATTCGTCTTCCTCTCTTTCCTTGGTGCATATTAACGCGCAGAGCATACCTGCTCATTATGTCGATCTTCTCACATCCTTTGACTCCGGCATAGTCGATTGTATACTGATATCCGAGACCTGGTTAAAACCATCCCTTTCATCAACTTGCTACTCCCTTCCGGGTTATCAGTTATTCCGTAATGACCGCACTGAGCGGGGTGGTGGTGGCGTTGGTATTTACCTTCGTAACCACATTCCAGCTAGTGTCGTGTCTTGCTCCCCTCCTCAACCTAACGGTTCTCTTGAATATCTTTTTTTAGAATTGAAATTACGTCACACAAAAGTACTTATTGGAGTCTTGTACTCCCCAAACGATCAAATCAATTACTTCAGCACTCTGGACGATATTCTCGAGAACCTCCGACCTCAATACGAACATGTCATTTGTATGGGTGACTTAAACACCTGTATGTTAAGAAATGATCGAAGATCCCATTTATTAAAGGAATTAAATGATTCGTATAATTTATTCTTCCTCCCTATGTCTTCCCCCACCCATTACTTTCCTAACTGTAGACCTTCTCTTATAGACCTAATCTCTGTCTCTAACCCTAATTTCGTTATTACTCATGGTCAAATGACCGCTCCGTTTTCCTTCCATGACCTAATCTTCCTCTCCTATAACTTACGTCCTCCTAAGGTTAGAGGAAAAATTTTTTTTCAGCGCAATTTTAGGCATATGGATCTTGAACGCCTAAGGGGGGATGTGAGGAACATCGACTGGTCTCCCATAATGTCATCAAATAATATAGACTTTATGGTAGAATCTTTAACTACTGAATTGATTAATATATACAATCACCATGCCCCTGTAAGACCAGTCCGTATGAAGCATGCGCCTGCCCCCTGGTTAACACAAGTTATTAGAAACACAATGGCTAAACGTGACAGAGCCAAGGTTAAACACAAAAAAATACCATCGCCTGAAAATCTTAGTGCGTATAAAAAGTTGCGAAACATTTGCAATAGGATGTGTAGGGATGCCAAGCGTCGTTACTTTCACAATACTATTCAGAATCTCTGTCAAGCACAAGTCTGGAGATTCTTGGAGTCGTTTGGTGTGGGCAAAACCACTGATACTCGTCAAGTCTCAGTGGATCTTAACATTCTTAACTCTTTTTTTACAACTCCACCATTTAGAATAAGCCCCTTATTAAAATCTAAGACTCTGAAATTTTTGTCTCATATTGACATACCAGACTCATTTTCATTTTCTTTCAACGCTGTGTCCGAGATTGATGTTAAGAAGTGTGTCCACTCCATTTCTTCCAAAGCCTTCGGTAGTGACAATATTAGCCTTGATATGATTCTTCCTGTGTTGGAAAGCATTGCACCAGTGGTCACCCACATCATTAACTTTTCACTGACTCGTAATGTCTTTCCTGCACAGTGGAAGAATGCTTATGTCATCCCACTTCCTAAAGCTACTAATCCTTCTAATGTCACCGATTACCGTCCCATATCTATCCTCCCTATTTTATCTAAGGTTCTTGAATCCTTAGTTAACACCCAACTTTACTCCTTTCTCTCATCCAACAATCTACTATGTCCTTTCCAATCCGGTTTCCGTCCTTTCCACAGCACAGTCGGAGCACTGCTGAATATTACTGAGGACATTCGGTGTGCTATGGACAATACCAAGCTCACTGTTATGATACTGCTTGATTTCAGCAGTGCTTTCAACTCTGTTGACCTTGATATACTTCTTGGCACTCTTCGGGCAGTTAATGTTTCTTACGAAGCCATAAATTGGTTTCGATCTTACCTCTTCGGTCGCCGGCAATGTGTAAAAGCAAATGATATCACATCTACATGGCTTGAACTTACTGCTGGCGTCCCCCAAGGCGGCGTGCTTTCCCCACTTCTTTTTTCTATATTTATTAACAATATTTCAAGAGTCATTACTTCTCCCTTCCATCTTTATGCTGATGATTTGCAACTTTACCGGCACTGTAATTTAAGCGAATTAAATGAAGTTATTGAAGCATTAAATAACGATTTGGCTGCTATTTATACTTGGGCCGATTCCTTCGGTCTGTTAATAAACCCAAAAAAATCTCAGGCTATTATCATTGGCAGCAACAGAATTAGATTCAAAATCAACTGGGATGCCATCCCTCCGATTCAATACTCTGGAGTGACTATACCTTATTGTGAAAAAGTAAAAAATTTAGGTCTTATTATCGATTGTAACTTGTCATGGGTACCTCATATCAACGCTATCAGCAAGCGCATGCATTTCTCTTATCACTCTCTTAGGCGTCTCCAATATTTCCTTCCCCATAAAACCAAAATTATGCTAGCGCAATGTCTTCTCCTTCCAATTCTCGACTATGCCGACGTTTGTTATTTGGATGTGACTGAGGAGTTACTTAAAAAGTTAGAGCGACTTCAAAATCTGGCCATACGTTTTATTTTTGGTTTACGTAAGTATGACCATATTTCTCAATTTCGAGCTCAACTTAACTGGCTCCCAATTCGTCTTCGCCGTGATATGCACATCCTTACATTCCTTTTCAAAATCCTCAACTACCAGAATTTTCCTGCTTACCTACGTTCCCGTTTTAAAGTGCTGCCCACACCCTCACGCTCAAGGCGATCATGTGTCATTCCATCACTTGAAATACCGAAGAGCAAGACCAAATTCCTGCAAAAATCCTTTTCTGTGTATGCCCCATCCCTCTGGAACCAACTACCCCATCCTATCCAGAAAAGCCCTTCCTTAATGTCCTTTAAATCCCAACTGAAAAAGCATTTATTCGCAAGTGAGATTGTTTGACCTAGCTCAGTATTTTTATTTTTTTATTCATTGACTACCTCACTTAGTCATGTTCTTTTTTTTGTATATACCTGTATATTTATAGTCACCATGAATATGTATGTATGTATGTATGTATGTAGTATGTATGTATGTATGTGTGTTATATTTTATGTATTTGTATATTTATGTATATATGTATGTATGTTTGTATATATAATACATTTTCTATACACACTATGTTTTATGTTTATAATTTTTTTTTATATATTATTTTCTTTCTTTATTATTAAGATTGCATTAATTGTATCTATACCGCAACTTGGTTCTCATCCACTTCCATTGGTTGGCTGGAAGAGATTTCTTTTAGAGATAAGCCCGCCATTGTAAACAATCTTTACAATTTTATTATTTCTTTGTGTTTTTATTTTACATGCAATAAAGAATAAAGAAACAATAGAAATATCACTTTGTATTTCCATTTTCACCGTTCAGAGATATAACACTTTGAGTGGTGAATTCGTATATGTCTAAGTTCATATCAAAGTTGGTACATAGGCTACCGAGATGAAGTTAAGAATGTCTGATACAACGCGATACTCGTGGGTTCAAATCTCATCATAGATTTGTTCTATATATATAAATTCTATATACACTATTGTTATCAACTTAATCTAGACCAAAGCATCAGTATTATGATGTGTGAACATAAACGCTGATTTTGTCGGTGACCTGACGCCAATGATACTTTAAACGTAAACTGATGAAATAGATTCAATTTTATAAGATGAGAATGGTCGAGTCGCCATTACCACGGCGAATAAGATGAAAAGGAGAAAATAAAGAAGAATAGCAAGATAGGACAAAGAGAGAGTGAGAGAGTTTATTGAAATGTAATTTTTTGTACAAAAATAGTTAAAATAATACATAATTTCTTAATATAAATTGACATCTGTATATTTTTATCTAATTATCTCCTTTCCTCACTGCAGTTTGCTCCACTTATTTAGCAGGCAGTCATATATTATAGTATAGAGAAAAGAGTTAACTTTAATTTGATATATAATTAATTTAAAAACGTGTAAGTGCAAATATTTAACAACAAAACACCTGCTCATTACACCACCTGGCAACCTATATTTGCGGCTGAGTGAGAGCTGGCAACTATTCTAGTTTTTCGATTTTTTACTCTTTACATAATTCTTTTTCAAATGATGTTAGTTTGACAATTTGTTAATAGAAACTAATTACCATAAATTTAATTAACAGTTGATGCGGCAAAATTTATCGAAGAAACCATGGTGTCATCTATTCTACTACCACGTCATTTATTAAAAATAAGTTTAATTAAAAATACAGATACCAGTACTTTTTTGCAGCGGGATCTTAGATCAATACACAAAAACAACTATATCAAATGTAAAAATAAACAGTTTGGTTATTATAAGAACAATAAGAATTAGTGAGTTCCGCCACTCAACACGCAATGCCTCCAAAACTCGGCGGAAAGTGTCTTAAGTCTTAACACTAGGTTCCCTCTGCCTACCCTGCTGTGTGCAGGATACAGCGTAAAGCTGATTTGATTTATTATTTGAACAATCGTTAGTTTTATTAAATTTTAATTCTAAGACACTCAGCACAACCTATAACATAAATATATATACCAAGAACATCTATAATATGATAATTATATACATACTTTTTTCTATCAGTGAATTACTCACCGCGTTCAAGATATACCAACGTTAGTTGGCTGCGACTGCGCGCGTTGCGGCACTTAGGTCATGTACGCTGGTATGAATGACGTATCCACACTCAGCATGATGATGAGTCGCAGGCAGGAAGTGGACAGGGCTGTTCGCAGGAGCCGGTCGTTGTCCCAGTGAACGCAGCACTTTCGCTTTTATCGGCGAACGAACCCGGTACATTACTACCTCGCTCACGCGGTTACACCATCACGCAGCTGCTCGGATTTGGCTGCGTTTGTCGCCTCGGTATGCATACTAATAGATCTAATTTAGACTTGTGGTGCTTAGATTTCTCTGCGGTATATGGAATCTTGTGTTTGTATATTATAATAAGTGGTAGGCGGAGTTTATTCCTTCCGATATGAAATGAGAGAGAGAAAATCATAATATTTTATGTATATATAAAGTGTTCAAATCACACACACAGCTATATACATATATATATATATACTTTCGTTACTAAAGATTTTATTTCAGTAACCAGGACTGAATGTTTATCAAAAATAATGTTACTTGCTCATAAATATACGGACTTCTTCTTTAAATATCTTGGCAGGACTATTTTCTGGACTATAACGAGCCTATAGAATATGGCTCTTGCCTTTTACAATATATTATATTAGAATCTATTATTATTATATAGCATAATTAAAAAATATAACTACACATATACAATATATAAATATTAAATAGAAGTTAATTATTAATTTACACTATTTCTCTACAAATGAGATAACAGTCCAACGTTTAAATTTCGTTTGTGATATTCCTAATAGGTACATCAAACTGAGAAACAGCGTCTTTTCCACCGCAGTCTAGCGTAGACCACCCGCACGCACAATGTAATTCAACCCCCCGAGCAGGTGGTACTGTGGGATTCATCATCAGATGTTTCCGATATCCACTTGTCGTCGTGGGATCGCTCGTGCTGTGTAGGCAATCTGGATGGTAAGTAAGGTGTCAATTTCGACATCGTTCCATTTGGACTTATTAGCTTTGTTATGTTACATTATTGAGATAGAGTTTAATGAACAATATATGATCAAATTCAAATTGCCATTACCTGCAAATTCACCTACACGTAAGAACAAAGGAAGTCAAATTCCTTCAACTAGATACTATTTTTATCTCAACATACCCAAAAAGATGGGGATTTTGTTCATCAGAATTTACAAACGGAAAAATATTTATAAGTAATCGATTCCAAATCTCCTCTTTTGCAAAAAAATAAAAAAAATAAAAATTACGTAAAATAAATAACTTTCATTATTTGCGTGCAGTGTTTAGTTACACTAAATATGGCTAACTTGGTCTTAAGTTTGTGCTATTGTATATTTTCTGTTCTATTGTAGGACGATTATTGGTAAAACAAATAAATAAGTACCTAATACGTAAAATTGGTAGTAGTAGTAAATTTATTCTTTTTTTTGTAATAAACTAAAGTTTATTCCCACAAAAAAGAATAAATTATAAATATCCAATAAAAAAAAAAAATAAAAGAGCCGAAAGTATTCCTTGCAAAAATATTTGGTGGGACTTTTTAAGAATACATGTATTTAATAACTATGAAATAATATTGATGCTCTACAAGTGGCAGATAGGAACGGAGAATATGAATACTTTAACCTTTTATCCAACTTCGCATAATGCGGGTGATGCGTAGGAAGTAAAAATGTAAAAATGTATTTTTTGTCTTATATTGTTATAAACACGTAAAATGTCCGTTAGTCATTTATAAAGCATCTTGCAATAGTATATTACATACTACTCTACAAAAAATATACCTCTCTATTGCCATATTTCTTAAAATATATTAAAGAAAAAGATTATAGTTCCTTTCATTATAATTTTGGGTAATATTTTATGTGAAGGAAGTGATCGATCTAGCCGTATCACAATTAAGAAAAATACATAACATATTTAGAAAATGAAACAAAATTATTGCATAATGATGATCGATAAAATAATTAAATTATAATAACTGCAGAATATTAGAGAATATTGAGTGGAACGATTACTCAAAATGACATAATTATTATAAGGACTATGATTTAACTATGAATTATTAATCTGCCATAAAATAGTAAACATATACCTAAGTAATACGTTTGCATTTACTGATTTATTAGATTGAAAACATTGTCAGTGGAAATTTTCTGAAATACCTACATTTCGATTGGTTTTTCCCATTATTGATCGTGCAAAGCAATTAACTTCCGACTTGAAGGAGAACGTAGTTTCCGAAGGGGTAAGGCGTTATTTATTAATACTGCAGACTAGAATAACATACGAATTCGTACGTTATTAACTAACAAAACTATATCCAGTTGACAATAGAAATGTAATATTAGACATATTTTATATGAATATTTCGATAATAGCTTAGGGCTCCTTGCGAGTCACTGTTGACGTGTCCAATTTCGAAACGATGGGCTTTGTTAATAATAATGAAGATCTGCGTAGTTTCATCACAGTGCGCTCGTTGAATAATAACGTCCGGTTGAATGAACCATTGCATCGTGTCCTTGTTTTCTGTGATTTTCCATGGCAGAGTGCGAGGCACGTGCGACGTCGCAGGCGGTTCCTAGCACGAACGCTGGTAGGTGCTTCAAGTGCGATAAGAGTTGTTATTTTATTAGTATGCATTTTGCGGGTAGTTGTTAATTTGTTATATATATAATAAAATAGCATTAAACTTGTTACGTACGTATAACTAAAAATAGTATAATTTATAAAAGTCATTTAGACCGTTGAAGTAAAGAGCATATAGCATTTCCCTAGATGCTCTTTACATAATTAGCTAGTGCATCTTAAATTTTAATCTTATATTTATAGGTATGCGTATTTGAGATTGTTTTCACATCGCTGACGTTTGTTTTGGTTGACACTTGTGTTAGTAACAGATTGTTATTTTAGCGCTAATTCTCATTTTTCTTTTTTCCTTCGTGTGTTATCTATACAACGTGACATTTGCGAAGTGATTGGTGCTCAACTGGAACGCTCGAAAAGCCATAAATTGAAAACGGAACTGAACTCATTTTTTAAGTTGAAAAAGCTGAAAGTTATAACAAAATCTATATTAATAAGGTAATTTTTGTGAGTGTTTGTCTTCTTTCATATGTTAAATTAGTATATTGTAACATAAGTTAGGTTTTTAGATTTAAAATGGATCGCGATGATCCGCCTGATCTTTCTGATCCTGGATCTTTTTGAATTATAGGTGTCTTCTAGAGAAAGGTAAATTCGACCTTAATAACGATGGTTATGGTAGGTTAGGACAATAAAAAAACTACCGCCTACCACCGCAACATCCTCAATCAATATCTTTATACGCACCTTTCCTATCTGAAAGCCCGGAATTATATATAGATTCTGATAAAGATCTTTCCCCACTCGAGGAGATGAAATATTTACTTAAAATTTATATTTCCATTTCTTCGCTCTGGGGTCGAGGTTAAGCGCGGCGTTGAGCTCTGCTACTCAACACGCAATGCCTCCAGAATTCGGCAGAAAGTGGGGAACGGTGTGACTTAACACTAGGTTCCCTCTGCCTACCCTGCTGTATGCGGGATACAGCGTGAAGCTGATTTAATTTAATTTTAATTTTAATAAAGATCTTTTCATTGTGTACATGTCGAGGGTAAATCTGAACCCATAGATAATCATCAGATTTATTAAGATTGGTCAGTGTCTGTCTATAGTGGCTGCAATTTTAGCTATATTAAATCACAATGTCATTAAACTCGAAGTGAAAAATCCAAAAAAAAAAATCCTTGGCCAAAAATCCATGCCGGTGAGCATGACCAGTATGTTACCATGTTGACCTTGGTGATGCCTGTGACGCCAACCAGTTATCCAACACATTGTATGCAGATATATACTAAGTAATTTGTATCCCTCCAATTCACATAAAATCTTCTCCCCAACAAGCCAAACCCCCGTTACATCTAGCAAATCTCATGAACCAGACATACCAAGTCTTACTTGGTAAGTATTTCTCTTCGCTTCACAATATGCTTATGCTCCGAATCAGTTTGTTGAAAATTCAAGAGAACAACAAAAAAAAAATGAAAAATTTCCAACTGCGATGTCTTACCGACTCGTAGGGGTAATCTTAATTAGAATCCCAGGAATGCTTATTGATCTTGCCTTATTTTTTTCGTCTTTTGCTTCCTAATTATATTTCTCTTAATTTATATTTTGCTTTACCCGTGATAGTGATGTTTTCTCAACCTTGCTATTATTAACAGACTTTGTTGTACATTTTTTCTCTATTCCCTTCTTAAATTTAATCTAAACAACTTAACTGGAATGACTCTATGGATTGTAAATTCTTTATTTTGGGTTGTGAAATTTTTCTAAATTTGGCTATTATAATAATGTTATTCTTTGCTATAACCGATTTATCTTTATCGATTTATCTGCGGCTGACTTAGATAGATATTTCTAAAAATCAATTCATTCAAACAGATATATTTCCAAAGGAGAAAGTATTTGATAGGTGGTTTTCTAGATGATGCCTCTTATATGACAATATTTTTCTTACGATGTTTAGACAAGTAATGTTACAATTGAATACTCAGTCGAGTGTACTCTTGCTATACCATCTAGATATACCTAAAAATGTCTTCCTCAGGGTTCAGCTCCCAGGTCCCTGATGTACCTATAATATCTACGTTAACTTTCGTTTTTTTACTGTTCAATCTCTTTCGTGTGATCTCCATTTAAAGTGACATTGGTGAAGTGATTAATTGGATAATCGGAACGCTACATTTTAAAGAACAGAACAGAACGGAAACTGAGGTGTGAGAATATGTTGGAATAAACACACTAAGACTACACATAATTTCAATATACAATTTTTTAATTACTACCATAAGGAGGTCGGTTGCGAACCTGTCAGATTGTGTTTTATGACGAACAGCATACGACGTGTTCAAAAAAAAAAAGAATACATCTAAAGCGAAGTCGAAGCTATTCCAATCTACTTAATATTATAATAATTCGACACA
Organism: Heliconius hermathena; assembly: GCA_013403705.1. NCBI lineage: Eukaryota > Metazoa > Arthropoda > Insecta > Lepidoptera > Nymphalidae > Heliconius > Heliconius hermathena. The sequence continues at coordinate 205,552 of JAAIXJ010000091.1, read as the reverse complement.
GCCTCGAGGCTGGTCCGTTGCCATGCTCTTTGTAGAGTAGTGGAACACTATTCTGTTATATTTTTAATACGGTTACTTTTTTTACTGAAGGCGCTTTTGCGTTTAGTTCCCTGTGTTATGTTACATGACTCAAGACGTGTTTTGCTCACGTATAGGTATACGCCAGTCTAATTTTGGTTACGAAATGTAAAATTAAAATATATATTTTTAAATGTTAATATATCCTTTTAGATATGAAAAATTTAGAATTCTCTTTTGAAAGCTAAGAACAACAACAATAATAGCATATCATAATAGATACTAGTGAGAACCGTGCCCATGTGTGCCCATCGACACCATAAGTGACTATACAAACGGACATCAGCACATAGTAACAATAGATACTTGTTCACTACCTGACCTAATCACATCGGCCATTCAACATCCGTTCAAGAAACTGACCACACATACTGAATATGAAGTGCACGCAGTTTAATGTGTCACTTTTTGTCAGAAGTAAGCATTTTCGAGTTCGGTTGTTGACCCTAGAATTGCGTAGGCTAGCTACTTTCTCTTGGTGTTGAGGCGAGGCGGGCCGCAACGAGTGAGGTGAGAAGGGGGTCCTGCCAAAATAACCACGTGAAAGGCTGTAGTTGTTCCTTTGATCAGATACAAGACAGCAATAGCGAGCCCTGTGCTGTACTTTAAATATGCATTGCTATGTAATAATGAATATGAAACAATATCAATCGGGAGGGTTATATACAAGGCAAAACTATGAAATATATAATTGTTTGTACAATTCATTTAAATCATTTTTATAATGTATTCTAGTATTCACTACCTAGACTGTATCAATCAAAGTTAGGAGCTCGCTGATCCGAGGCCGTACATACTGGAAGTTTCAAATAAAGGGACTATTTTGGTCACTTAAACTCAAAGGTTGTCACTCACGTAGGTTGTTACAGAGTAGTATAAGCACTTTAACGCTTTCTACGACTTGTAATCAGAATAAGCGAAGAAGTGAACGGAGAAATTGTCAACGAATAACGGTTGAATCCACTAAAAAAGGAAACAATAAACAAGAAAAGAAACTGTGTAATTGCCTACTTTCCTCTTTAATTTAGCAGATTATAATCATAAGCATGTGATGTAATGTTGAAATATTTTTGAATATAAAAATTGTTGTGCCTAACTAATAACATCAGTAATTTTAATGGACGCTCGTCACAAAATTCATATTTTTTTTTTCNTATATATATATATATATATATACTGACTGTTAGTATTTGTTTTATGTCATTACTTTAATATATTATAATATCACTAAATATAACCTAAAAATTAAAATTATTTAAAAATAGCAAAGTAAGTGTGTAAATGAAACATGATTATATTATTCTCACGTTACATTTGCTTGTTGCGCTGAGGCAGGATTACGAAAAGTGTCCATCGGCGCCACGGGAATACCAATCGGGCTGAATTGGGCAGCTTACAAAGGTCGAAGGCAAGATAATTTATAAAAATTGCGAAACGACTTTATAAAAGAGTTGGCACATTGGACGTGCCGTAAGCACCACGTTCTCTCTTTTGAAGGTTATGTGGCAAACTTGTGCGTGTATGTACCGTTAAAACAAAACTGTCATAATTTAGAAGGCCTAGTTTATTAGGACTGTCTAACTGTAAACTGATGTTCAGTTACAGTTCTAAATGCTTTGTAAAAGTTAAGCGGTTTTGTACTACGATATATTTTTGTAAATAATTTAGGTATGGAACGGTACTGATTAACTTACTGTTAATTTTGTATATAGCTCTTAAATTATTATAAATTAAAAGTTACTTTGTAACAGTAAGTATTAAAAGTGAATAAATTCAGGATGGTCTACGCGACGTAGTAGCATCGTCTACGCACAGAAGCGTAGGGCGCGAGTGCATGCGCGCAGGCATGCGCATGCGCCGCGGCTTGTTCACGTAGTACGCGACAGAGCCATAGTGGTGGCAGCGCTAGTGTGCGGTTGCTCGGGGTCGGGTCTCGTATTTCTAGAGCATTGAACCTCTGCAACCTTGTGCGTTGAGCCCGGCCGTTCTCTGTACGCTGATGCAACCGCGGCAGCCCCTTCTCCTCTTCAGCTAGTATTATTAATTAATAATTTCTTAAGGGCAGATCTATTCATAATAAACCTTAGCCGAAGATTTCTATGGGATCTTTATCAATTCATGAAAGGTCAAAGCAAACTTGCGGTGTTTATTCTATATATAAAAATAATAGTACAAATTCTGCTTAAAGCAACTAAAAATGTAGTTTTATAGTTTTGAACGTCATCGCATCGCACCCATCTTAATAGTATTTTTATTTTTATGCAGAATAATTTAAATGTCATAAAGTAAATTATTTTAAAAATGCTTGTACTTGTTTACTTAAATGTTATCTCCATAAAGAGTTTAACTTATCGAAAAGTAAATGAGTGACCCAAGTCCGCAAATAGTATGCGAAGTGCGAAATGATCGCGGGGCTACAATTGGCGCCTGTCCGAGAGCGTTGCGAGGTGATTCTTACGTAAAACGCTGATATAACCAAGTCGACGACCGCGCTTGCGCAACCACCGTCAAACCCACAACCCCACGCACCACACCTTGTCATCTCCTTCCCCACCACTCGTTAAGTTACTTAATTGTACCAAAAATGTACCAAAAGGACACTAGTTGACCGGTCGAATTGCGAAATAGACAATCTTTGGAGCAACAACCTCTGCTAAGGACGCACGACTCGAACGTATCCGATATTACATTCGTTTGTAATCTGGTGTATGCTTACATTTTTAATTATGCTAAACCGCTTCGTCTGCCTAATTTTCTTTAAAATTCAACAATTTCACAACCCCAAACTTTTGAAATACATATATTGTTGCTTCGCCTAAGATTCTATTAATAAAGATCTATCTACCGTTTAGAAACTGTAAATTTATACTGCCTATTGCCGAATTTGTGAGTATGAAAGTGACGTAGATGTACGTTACATAGGTATGTTACTGTTATCCTTAGTAAACGAAAGTGAAAACTAAATGTGGACTTGGTCATCGACCCCGAGCGGGTCGTCGACCGCATTGAACTGCAAAGGCCGTTTCTGAGTGCTGAGGCCGTATGCGCGACATTTAGCTCCGTAATGCTGGACGCACCCGCCTTGCATGACCATTCGGCAGGCGTACGAGCCCGATATAGAATCCATGTTAAACGAAATATATCAATTTTGTAAACCATCACTTTTTTTTTCTTATTAATAGTAATAGTCACTATCGATTATAGTTATATATCTATAATTAATTAACAAATTCTTATGTACATCTTTTTAATATAACTAGACTGTTTTGAAATACAGTGTAAGCTCTTTATAACGAAACTCAAGGGACTGAGCATTTTTGGTCGTTATAGAGAGTTATCGTTATATGCAGTGAACAAAAAAACAACCAAATTAACAAGAATTTTTAATATGTATGTTTTAGATAATAAATGCTTATAAATTATTGTTTACACATATAGTCTGATAATTTTGTCTGGCGTTTTTTGCTATGCCAGTACTTGTTTTGTATTATTTTATGTATTCTATTCATATCTAGATATGTGGTGGAATCGTCTTGATTAAACAACAAAATTTTTTTTACCATCCAACACATCTAGGGCTTGTTGAATTGTTGGTGGTGATTCAGCTTGCGGTAATTTCGTAACATAACATAAACAATAATACCGATAATAAATATTTACTGTCTAAAAATATGAACACATTTCTTCGTAATAGAGAATGGCGTATCGCTATAGAATATTTCAATATGTGGGTTTTAATGCAAACCAACCAATTTGGGCTCACTTCAACGTTATAGGGAGTTTATCATTATAAAGGATAACGTTATAAAGAATTTTTATACGTTTTCTAAATAAGTATTTTTCTTTTCTAAGTGTGGAAAAACACTTTAAAAATGTTTAAAAATATTTAAAAAATAGTTTCTCTCTTGCCAAACGATAATTCTTAGTAATTATCTTTGGGTAGCGGAAATTTGTAAAAATCTCCCTACAGAGATGCTAACAACATAAATAAGTTGTAACAAGCGTATAAAAATTTCGACGTAGCTTGGCGAGAACGCATGGCTTAGGGTTGGTTTGGTCAGAGCGCCTGGTCGGTTTCCAGGAGGCGCGGGTTCGAGTCCCGCTGCGTTCAAATTTTTAAAATTTTTATACGTTTTCTAAATAAGTAACGTTATAAAGAGTTTACACTGTAGTTGTATTTTACTAGATCTATGTGCATATATGTAATTATATTATAACTTTTATTTAAAATTAAAATTTATATAACAAATATATATATTCCCCACTTTCTGCCTCCAGAATTCGGCAGAAAGTGGGGAACGGAGTGNATATATATATATATATATATATATATATATATATATATATATATATATATATAAAAAACCTAAATAATAAGTAGGGAAGTATAAATGAAGGTATTTAAAACAAATTTGCTGTTCATTTATATGTGGAGAAAGGAGAAATGATAATGCTTTCACATGGAAGTTAACAACTTTCCTTAGTAAAACTGTGTTAATCCACTGCAATGTTGCTTGAGTGTCTATTAAATTTATTTGTTTGTAAAACTATTTTAGTTACTTACTATTCACATATATGTAGATACGTATTAAATCATTAAGTTAAAAAAAACGTCATAGAAAGAAATGCTGTTTATAGACACGAAGAATATTTTAAAACAAAAAAAAACCTTTTAAAACATCAAACAAAAAAGAAAAAAAATATTTTATAGCTTTTTGCTCATATGGAGGTCAAGTCGAACTTAACCATTTTTATTGTTGTGAATATTGTTTGAAATTCTAGGTTTGTGTATTCATTTATTTAAAACTTATGAAACTAAAAACTATTTCGCAGTTTTATTTTATGATTTAATTTAAAATAGTGCTAAATATCCAGAAAGATAATTCTCGAGGACCACCTTGTCTCAGTTAATGCGCCTGCCGTGGCGCAGAGGCACAAAGTGTGACTGTAAATCAAATGGTTGTGGGTTCGATCCCCACTCGAGGAAATGGAAAAAAAATATTTACATTTATATTTTTATTTCTTCGCTCTGGTGTCGAGGCAAAACCGCCACTTAATACGCAATGCCTCCAGAACTCGGCGGAAAGTGGGGAACGGAGTGTCTTAGGTTACTAGGTTTCCTCTGCCTATCCTGCTGTATGCGGGATACAGCTTGAAACCGATTTTTAAAAATATTATTACATTAGTTATGATATAAATATCTACATACGTATGTGTTTATGGATTTAACGCAAATTATTCGTTGCTAAGGACCCACTTTTTCTGAATATGTCTATGTTTTATGGGGTAGATAACTCTAGAAATTTATCATATTTGAGTCAAATTATTATAAAAAAAGAAAAGAGAAGCATTAGTTTTAAAAGAAAATCATCGATATGTTTCTACATATCAGTAATTTATAATAAAATTAAAAAAAAAAATTAAATCAGCTTCACGCTGTATCACGCACACAGCAGGGTAGGCAGAGGGAACCTAGTGTTAAGACACTCCGTTCCCCACTTTCTGCCAATTTCTGGAGGCATTGCGTGTTGAGTGGCAGAACTCAACGCCGCGCTTAACCTCGACACCAGAGCGAAGAAATGGAAATATAAATTTAAGTAAATATTTCATCTCCTCGAGTGGGGATCGAACCCACAACCAGTCGGTTTTACAGTCACACCTTGTGCCACTGCGTCACCACTGGCCTCATAAAATTTTGTGCATTAAAATTACTGATATGTAGAAATACAATTTCATTGACTGTATTTTCCAATAAAAAAAAAAATACTTAAATGAACCAATATGAGTTACGAAATTTTGAAAGCAGCTCATTTAAAAGTTAATATTTTTTAGCAGAAGATGGTATGTTGCGAAACTAATGTAGGTAATAGCTATACTCGTATACATATATATATATAATAACATTATTTATGATATATAGCTAGTGCTAGCGAGTTGGCCTGGATCATCATATTCGACAGTGTCATATAAAAAATAATATAGAAATTTAAAATATAAATAATTATAATACTTATCTATAAGATGTTTAGAAACTTCATATTAATTCTATTGATATTTAAATTTATCGTTTTCAATACCTTTGATAAAATATATAAATATTTACTTGATTTTCGAACTATACATTAAATCAAAAGCAGAAAATATCTTTTATACTTCATATTTTGAACTGTATCCAAAACCTAACTTAACACACACACGCACACGAGAATATGTACTTATTTTTAGATTAATATACATATAGTCAAAAATGTAGCAGGAACGTACTAAATATTATTCGAGATAAGTGAATTAAAAAAAAAAGTCAGCTTCACGCTGTATCCCGCACACAGCAGGGTAGGCAGAGGGAACCTAGTGTTAAGACACTCCGTTTCCCACTTTCTGCCGAATTCTGGAGGCATTGCGTGTTGAGTGACAGAACTCAACGCCGCACTTTGCCTCGACACCAGAGCGAAGAAATGGAAATATAAATTTAAGTAAGTATTTCATCTCCTCGAGTGGAGATCGAACCCACAACCAGTCGGTTTTACAGTCACACTTTGTGTCGCTGCGCCACGACTGAGTAAGTGAATTAAATTTATAAAATTTTATTTTGTTCTGTCCAGCTATACGTGGAAATTATATAGAAACAAAGAAAATAAGAACTTCAAAAAAATTGTGTTTGACATATATTATAACAAAATATTTAATGTTCATATTGGAATTCACTTATATATTATATTTATATTTTATTTTAAATATAAAAAGAAATACTTGTTATGTAGATTATTTAGCTTAAATTAGCTTTAATTGTAGATAAATTCGTTTCTAACCGTGTATTGATTGATATTCATTTTTGGTAAATTCTTGATGAGAAATTTTTATATATGGTATGATTTCGAAAGTATAAGAAACTGTTAAGTTTTTTTTATACATATTATGTATAATCACTTTATACGTATAAAATAGAGAACGCAATTTTAAAACTAAGGAATTTTTAACTATATTTATAGTAAAAGAAAAAAATAATCGATTAAGTAAAAAAATCCTAATAGTGGCGCAATGGGACAATTTCCGGCTGGCCATGTGGCCGCTGAGCGTATACGTTACGGTTGTCGGTTCGGTTCCCACTCGGTGGCTAATTGTTTTAATTTTCTCGTTCTGGTAAAATGACAAAGTGCGACGTTGAGTTCCGCAACTCAAAACGCCATATCTCGAAGACTGGGCAGAAAGTAGGGAACAGAGTTTCTAAGCAGTAGGCCTCTCGGCTTTATGCGGATTATGGCGTTAAGCTATAATATTGAATCTATAAGAATAACTTAAAGACTCTATTAATCAAGATATTTTTTTATGATTATAAACAAAATAATATTTTATAACATTTTATATTATTTTTACATAATATATACTTAAGTTACTGTTTAGTAAGTTACATGTTAAAAACAGTTAATTATTTTGATTTATGCATACCAATCCATTGAGATAACCATTGCTACTATGTTATAATGGTAGTCACGTGTGAGTGCTAATGAATATTTATTTTATATTATATTTTAGATTTTACAATTAATAAAAGTTTGAAATTTAAATTATTTCTCTATTTATTTAAATTTATATTTCCATTTCTTCAGTCTGGTGTCGAGGCAAAGCGCGGCGTTGAGTTCCGCTACTCAACATGCCATGCCGCCAGAATCCGTCGGAAAGTGTGGAACGGAGTGTCTTAACATTAGGTTCCCTCTGCCTTCCCTGAAGGGTGTTGTATACAGCGTGAAACTCATAAAACAAATATTTCTCTTAATACGAAAATAATCAAAATTTTGGTGAGATTTAATTGCCAAAAAATTGTTTGGTTACTAGGCCATAGTGAAATAACTTTTATTTGCGATGATGCATAACATAAGAGAAATTTTGTGAGATGAAGTAGTATTTTCTAAGGAGGACACGGTCACGAAAAGTCATCGGCTCCGAACTCGTTGAATGTGGAGCACACAAAGTGTTTCTTCTTCGACGACGTACCTACTGGTGGTAACCAGTACGTATTGCACTTTTGCAATTCGAGACTAATGTAAGACTAGATTTTTTGATCAAGAAACATATAATATCACATTATTTCAAATTTGAGGCCAATCGTGGTGCAGTGGCACAAGCGTGTGACTTTAAACGCGACTGTTTGTGGGTACGATTCTCACTCGAGGAAATTAAATATTTAATATTTTCATGTTTTCGCTGTGGTGTCGAAGCAAAGCGTGGAGTTGAGTTCCACCACTTAACACGCAATGCTTCCAGAATTCGGCGGAAAGTGAGAAGCACTAGGTTCCCTCTGCCTACTCTGTTACATGCCGAATACAGCGTGAAATTGAGAAAAAAAATCAATGTACCTATTGATATTTATGTTTTAAAGACTATTTGTTATTAGGTAAACATGGCACCTTATGTAAATATTCTTATGCTATGTGAAAGGACAAAAGGCTTTGTACGAAAAAGAAATGTCCGAAATGTCCGATTATATTTTCGAAAGCACATTAAGTCCTTATGTAAGAGTTCAACGTGACACTTCACGTGATGCGGCGCGCACGCCCGTTTAGCGCGCCACTTTCCTTCAGTTAAATATTTGGTTAACTTTGTGCCTATATCTTATAAGGAGAGGTAAATTGTAAGAAGTCTTTTTTTTGGCATTTTTGTGTCGATTGAAGATTTTCTTCGTTCGTTCTTCGTTTATTGATACTCTATTTTTTTTCGTTTTCTCCAGCTTTTCTTTATATTGTTTTAAGTGAAGGATCAAATATACATTATTGCAAATCAAAAATATTTAACCGAGTAATTGTTCAACGTTGGGATCCGAAACTTTAAACAGAAGTCAATAGATAGAGTCAACTCAATAGGTCATCAGCGAAATTTGTTGCAAACCGGTCAAGCACTAATATCTCTCCAATTTTTTTTATTCGAGTGGGCCAAAACGAGTTTTGTCTCTATAGTAAGTTTTGGTTTATGTGATAGGAAAATAGAGATATTATTAAAGTTTGCAAATTGTAGTCGAGTTCAGTTCTGTATTTGTCTTTTGTTTGTAAATCATTTGGTGTATAACGTTATATATAAAGGAAGAAAATTTGCCTAGCTCAAAAATACTAGATACACCCAATAAAATTACACTAAAATCTTATTCTGTTAGCAATTTATATATTTCTCCTCCAATTTGTCATTTTCTTACTATCTAGTTTATGTTAATATTATTCTTAGCCATATATTTATACCTACAGCAAAACAATAATTCGTTATCATTTATAGAAGCTTACCAATACGATTAACTAGTACCAACGAATGTCCAGAGGATGTTATTATTAGTCCTGTCCTCAGTTAGTATCAAGTGTCGTTCTAAGAAGAAGAATATCGCTTTGACAGCAGCCGCAGTCCGTACTCCGTACCATCGCGGAGGTCGACGACCCCGAGCTACGCTTTACATTTGGCGAACAATGATTTGGAGTGGCGAGGTGAACGGCCGCGCTCGGAGGGGCTGAGCGTGGGCAGTTATTGACCCATATTGGAGGTGAAATGTAGATCAGTGGGCGAGAGCGGCGAAATTCGCCGCGGAGTCGAGAGTCTGCGCACGAAACAGCCGTCGCGTAAGTATGCGCCGTCGCAGCTCTGCAACGTGCTCGAGTCGCCATTCGGTGTTTTGCGCGTTCCTTATTGTTATATTTAACCATTTTCCATTGTTCCTTAATTTTTATTAATTATTAATGTTTTATAAATTTACTATTTATTTATCGTTTAATTGCTTTTACGGATTTGATATTAATATTAATATACATTATGAATAATACTTTCTAATTTAATTTGATCTATTAGCTGTCTACATCATTGTTATTATTATAACAAATAATAATATTAGTAGTTAACTTTGAAACTTAACTTTAAATATATAAATAGCCTGAAAGTATTCGTTAAGTAAATGTGAAAACTTTTGTTTCCTTCTTTCTTTTTGGTTCGAATATCACATGGAGATCTGGAGATATGCCGAAATATTAAATTACATACACTGGCTTCATTATAACTAAAATTTATTTTCAAGATAGTTTCATAAAAAATCCGTTACTCAATGATTCGAATTTTATTATTTTTTCCCGAAATAGTATTATATGTGTTGCAAATTCTACCTAAGTTTTCACACTTTATTAATATTTATCATTTTAATTATTGCAATTGCCCTAAAGTATATTTTATTTTAAGTTCGAATTCCATTGTGCGTAATAATTATAACTTAACTATAGGGATTTTTCGATATGGTTAAATAAAGGGATGGTGTTAAATATTGGTATTAAATATTTTTATTTTTTTTATTCCTATTAAGCAATTTACAGTTTACAACCATAGATATGACAAAATATTACGAGGACATATTTTATAAAAAAATTTAAACAAACATTTATTTACATTGGCAACAAAAAACCTCATTCATTACAATTAATAAACAATATCATATTTTGGAACTTTGGAAATCCATGTTTTTAGTAGATATCTAAGGTTTTTTGACATCTAAACATTTGGTTATAAGTCGTCGATTCTTTTGTTGTCTGCGGTAGAAGTAGCAATCTGTGCCAACATTTTACTATATGATTCCAGGATCATAAGCGAATCTAGAGATATTTTTAGGATGTAAAGATGTTTTGTTTCTTGTATTAATTTTTTGTTAGTTAAAATTCTGGGGTCCCGGCATCCTCTATTTGTATGCCCATGTCCAGAATTTGAACTGTGGTGCCAGATCTCCGGAAATTTTCTTCTTATATACATTTAATTATAAGAAATATACGAATATAATATATCGTTTATCTTATTACACAGTTCTTACTTAACTAAACTAAATTAAATTAAGAATTAATATAGCAATTAGATACTTTTCACAATATCTCTAGATAATAATCTCTATATGCGTGCCATTAATACCAAGAATAATAAATAATATGTCATATAAAATAACAATAAAACGAAACGAATAAACACTTAATAAAAAAATGCAAAAGAAATAATCTGTACCTTCTAGGTAGTAGTACCCACAGAAATAAATATCGTTATGTAAATCCTTGATCCGAGTACTATTGAAAGGCTCAGTTCATGAGTTAAAATAAGATTCAATGAGAAACGTTTAAAGATTATCGATATACAAATTTAAGATTTCATTGTTTGAAACTTTAATGAGTTCATCTCGACGTCTGATAGCATTTCTCACGGTGTACAGAGGCGCGGCTACATTGATTGCGTTTCTTAGAACTACTGTAACTACAGAGAGTTCTAATTATAGTGCCTATACAGGCCTTACCTTATGTCACTTCGTACAAGGTTACTATAGGAAATTATTTCTTGACTACTTTCTGAAAGCGGTTAGAAGAAAGTACTTTTACTCGGAGACGCGCACTGCGGCACAATTTCCACGAGCACACAGCTGTATCATCCATCGATGATTTAGCTCGGGCTTTCCAAATACTTGTTCCAACGAACCCGTCCTGGTCAGGATATTCGATATATGGATTATTCTGATATCAATTTATATGGATTTAATGTACTTGTTACATTTTTATCATTTTGATTATTTATATTAGATATATAAATTAATATATATCCCGCACACAGTAGGGTGCGGGATACAGCGTGAAGCTGATTTTAATTTAAAATTAATATAATTGATTTTCACTTAATATATGAGAAAGTATATGACTTGTGATTACTATTGTAGACATATTTCTACAATGTAAGCGTTTAATAACTCTATCACAGTGCAGTTGGGAATTAACATTACACGGTCAATGGAAACTACTCCCGTTGACTGAGTTATAAAATTTGGCAAGAAATAAGTGCTTATAGTAAAACATATGAAAAAAAACGAAAATTAAAAGGTATATCTGAGTTAAACTAAGATCATAAGCTCATATTTGTAGTCCATTTCATACAATATATATATATATATATATATATATATATATATATATATATATATATATATATATATATATATGAAACGAATTTTATAACTTTTTAAAGATACTTTTCCCGATTGCTTTCAAACTCGATGGGCGAGTCCAAAAGTCCAGTTTTTTTTATATTAATATGAAATCAAATTTCAATTCAAATGTAATTAAATTTCAGTCACGTCAATTAACTTATACTTTACGCCGATGGGTACTTACTTGTTTTAACTTACATATATTTGGTATATTTTTTTTTAAATATATAATATAAAAATTATCCAAAAGTGGAGAGTAAATTGTTTAAGTACAGTCTAGCTATGAAAATAAAAGTAAATTCACAAAAAAAAATTGGTATCTTACCATTTCTTATATTAATAATTTATTTGAATCGTAGGTACCGTTGATCAAACTTCAAAAGATAGTAAAAATGACAAATAGTTTCACAAAGTTCTGTTCATAATAGCTTTCCATCTATCAATATAATAATTTCAAAGGTCATGGTCAATATTCGTGTCGTTGTCGGTTTTTAGCTTACCTAAAAAAAATCGAGATTCTACATTTCTACTAATTCACAATTTAATGAAAATTTTAATACCAATGTATAACAATGAAATCATGAAACCTTACATACGTACGTAAATTAAATTAAATAAATTAGCGTCACGCTGTATCCCGCACACAGCAGGGTAGGCAGAGGGAACCTAGTGTTAAGACACTCCGTTCCCCACTTTCTGCCGAATTCTGGAGGCATTGCGTGTTGAGTGGCAGAACTCAACGCCGCGCTTAACCTCGACACCAGAGCGAAGAAATGGAAATATAAATTTAAGTAAATATTTCATCTCCTCGAGTGGGGATCGAACCCACAACCAATCGGTTTTACAGTCACACCTCGTACCGCTGCGCCACGAATGGCCTCAAATCTCAAATTATGATTAAATATGTACGTACTTAATCATAATTTAAGATGATTTTTTATTTTACCATATCCATTTTAACTCTATCAATACGGAAAATTAAAAAAAATATTTTATAAATAGAAATATATTCATATCAAACACAAAGGAAATAAATAGATCGCTTTCGAAATGCACCTAAAGGAAAAATTAAAACAAATACTTTTCAATTTTATTATACAGCCGTTTTAAAATTACCCGAATAATAATTTTAAAATACGATAAAAGAGCCATTTCAATATAGGCAGGTATATGTAATAATAGAATTAAAGTATAAAAATGTAAATAACAAGTTTTTAAGTGTTTCTTAGTAGTCTCAGGTTCAGAAATAATATGGTTGCTATGCGGTTGTTGGATGCACCGTGCGGTATTAAAAATAAAATATGAGTCACAGCCAATGTCGGTGCCTCATAAGGGATGAATGGCTGTGAATCCCTGGCACTTGAGGTTTCTTTGGAAGGATGCAAGGGGTTTTCCATATTCCATTTCCACTCATACTATAAATAGCAATATGACATTGAAGAAACATGTTAAAGTAATATATCTATTTTATATTATACTCTTTGTTTCAAATATGTCAGTACTTTGATTATTTATAAAACGTTTCATTATTTTTCTATAATATATTGTTTGTTTTATTTCCAATGGTGAGGACGTCGTGGCACAGGGGCACAAACGCGATGGTTGTGGATTCGATTTGCATTCGGCGAAGTGAAATATTTGACAATTTTATTTACTTGCTCTGGCAAAGAGTTGGGTTCCTCCACGTCCTCACACATAATGCCTCAAGAATTCGGAAAGTAAGGATCGGAAGTATATCGATGGACAACGAAGTGTTTTAACATAAGGTTTCTAGGTCCTGCCCTGTCTATCCTGCTATGTGCGATAGAGAGTGAATAAAAAAAAATATTAAAATTTAAATAAGAAACAAACAGTTTAAAACGAATAAAAATAAGTCAAACGAAGTGTATTAAGTGCAAATATAACTTGTACAAACGTGAATATATAAATTAAAACAAAAAAATAAAAGAATACAATAAAGAAAAGAAAATATTCAAAAATATCATCCGCTACAATAGCATCCCGGATAATTGACCCATTCATTTTGATATCCTGCATGACGTCAGCTCGGGCAGATTCTCCTCGTCCTCAGGATGTGCACTCGTATACAACTGGTTCTCGGAACGCTCTCACGTTTCCATGAAACATATCAGTTAAGCACCTGCTCTTATTTGGTCCTCCTCGTTTAATTGTGAGCGTGTTGCGAATGCAGCCATCAATTATCTTGACAGTTTATTTTTGTCTTCACTCGACTCGTATGTTCGAGTAAGTAATGATACGTAGCGCGGCTAAGCCTTCGTTTCATCGATCGCGCTTATCTAAGGCTGTATGTATCATTTTTCTTACATTATATTTAAAAAAAATCAGCTTCACGCTGTATTCTGTACTCAGCAGGATAGGGTGAGGAAAGTTAGTGTTAAGACTCTCCGTTGCCGATTTCCGCCGAATTCTGGAGGCGTTTGCGTGTGAGTTACATTATAATAGGTATTGATTATACAAACAGTAATTTAACAACAAGTTCATAATTTCGGTGGTAAATATTGATATATTAGAGACTAACGCGGCGTCGCTCGCTTAAACTTATTTTTATATTATAGTCAAAAATAATATAATAATAATTAAAAGTATTCTATATTATTTCTAATACCTCTAAGAACATTTGTACAAAGTTTCACGATAATCGTTTGAGTAGTTTTGGCGTGAGAGCGTAACAAACAAACCTACATTCACATTTTTAAAGTTAGTACGAAGTATGATGATGATATATATGTAATGGGTACATATTATAAAAAATAACATTGCTGTTACTTCACGACTACATCCTTCCTTTTAGTATTTGTTTGATTTTGTTGGTAACATGTCAAAATGAAATAATTCAATTAAGAAAAATATTTTACTTAAAATATACGAAGACATTATATCTTTATTTAAAATATTATGCACATCCAACTGAATAAAATTATGTTATTTTTATAAAGGAACTATAGTGCACGAGCATTTGTATGAATTACTATTTTAATGTAATATGATATTTTTGTTTATCAGTATCTATGGATAATCAAAAAAAAAATCGTGTCAGATTTTTTATAGTTCCAGCCACGCTGTATGTACTATTATTGTGGATATTAATATTAACTACATCTTTTTTTACTTTAGAAGATACTGCCCGAGTAGGGACTCGAACAGATTATATATCATCCGCGGGCTGGCAGATGTTGGCCGTCGGTCACTAAAACCTCAAGGTGCTCCTCCTCGACCGCCACTGGTCGACAACCAAAAGGTTCCGTGAAAAGTATTCCATAATTTCATAAAAATCTACGTAACAAGTTTATAAAGCGTTATTGGCCTCACATTATACATAAATAGAATATGATTTGACTCTACAGTGAGACGTAGTGAGCGGTCTATAATTAAATAGTGTAGAGTGTGTAGAGTGCGTAGGTGCGCACACAAGTCCAATTCTCTTTGTCGATAGAGACGTGTAAGTGTGCAACTTGTGATCGGGCGATAATGAATTCAGAGGTCGTGCTATCACTCCAAGAGTCTCTGACCTTGCTCCAGATCATCTGACCTTGGAGAGACCAAGCTAACGAGCGGCGCTTATCTCCTAGTATGCAATAGTTTCAATGCTTGGCCCACTGTACTTAATAAGGTATTGCCTATCGTTAACACTAATGCCGAAAACTGTGTGAGATATTATAATATATAGGTATATAGAATTTTAAGGTACTTGTTATCTATATAAATTGTATATTATTTTTTTGGTGAGGTAAAAAGTAGGTATTATTTACCTTGTTTTGTCTTGTCTTGTCTTGTAAATCTTACATTAGTTGGTCTAGCCCCCGTACACGTAGATGTAGATACTCTTGTGTAATCTATACTTATAGGAAAATATATAAAGAAGCATGTGCTATAATACAAAGAAATATATCATTTTTCTTGTTTTATAATCAAGCGAGGGAAGAGAGCAGAAGACGAACTTCCTAGTTTCTTTCCTTTAAAAATATAAATTAAGACGAAAATATCATAAACATTTACTTAAATTTATATTTCTATTTCTTCGCTCTGATGTCGAGGTTAAGCGCGGCGTTGAGTTCTGCAATTCAACACACAATGCCTCCAGAATTCGGCAGAAAGTGGGAAACGGAGTGTCTTAACACTGGGTTCCCTCTGCCTACACTGCTGTGTGCGGGATACAGCGTGAAGCTGATTTGTTTACTTACTACAAATATAATAAAATTATATTAAGTTAGAATTCGGCAGAAAGTGGGGAACGGAGTGTCTTAACACTAGGCTCTCTCTGCCTACCCTGCTGTGTGTGGGATACAGCGTGAAGCTGATTATATTAAGTTAAATTCTTTTAAAAATATATCCAAATATAAGTCCCTAATGTATCATTGACAATTACTAAGCGTTCTTATACACCGTCCCAAATTATAATTTACCAAACAAAAGTATAAGATTATGTGATTAACTGATATTATCTCCAACATAATGGCAAGATCTAAATTATTACTGTAGACACTTTGCTATAAAAGGAAGTCAACAAGCCAATGAATCACTATAAAACCAAGATACCTAAATGACTATAAAAAACATACTTATACTCTAACTATACAAATGAGGATACGTCAGGTTAATCACTATGCCGCGTTTACCAAAAATATTTTGGACAATCCATGAATACTTTTGGTAAGGTTTTATTTTGCACTAAAACTATTTTAAATCAAGAATCAAATCAAATTATATCAGATTCACGCTGTATACAGCACACAGCGGGGTAAGCATATGGAACCTAGTGTTTCCAAACTCCGTTCCCCATCTTCCACCGAACTCTGGAGGCATTGCGTGTTGAGCGGCGGAACTCAACACCGCGCTTTACATCGACACTAGAGCGAAGTAATGGAAACATAAATTTAAATAAATATTTAATTTCCTCGAGTGGGGATTGAACCCACAACCAGTCGATTTTACAGTCATACTATTTTAAAAAAAACTTATATTACACGTATTTGTTTTTAAAAGTACAAAAATGACAAAAGCAAATATTTTTTGCTATATTATATACATATATAATTTCTAAATATCTACTAAGAGAAAAGTAATAAAAGTATACGTTAGGGTGTTGTTTGTTGCAAAGAAAAGCGTTTGTTTATATGAAACGTGATCCCGCCCATGCACCGCACATTTACTTAGCTTTCTGCGATAGCGCCGCTCCCCACCCCCGAGCGGGGCGTGAAAGCACTGTGACAGTGCGCAGGCGCCGCTAAGTGTGTCACGCAGGTCGACGAACGCCGGCCTAGACCCACATACAGCAATTGGGCCACAATCAGCGACAGTACAGCGGGCGCATTGACCCTGCGCGGTGAAATGCCCATCTTTCTCCTTCACACTCTTTCTCTCAACATTGTCACTTAGCGACGACTTTCCCATCGGTTTTGGCGCTTTGTCCCTTAGGTTACACGTAAAGCCTCTATATATAATTTATAGCGTGTTTATAGTCACTTCGTTCGCATTTTTCACAAATTATTTTTAAATTAATATCAGATATAAATTAATTCATTCTAAAATAATTAAGTAAGCGTTGTATTCACATGTACGAGATACGATATCTAATATCGTGTTAGATCGTCAATATTTGTATTTTCTCTCGGGCAAAACTGGTTGCATGTGGCCATTCAAACTATTTAACGGAACTGACACATATGAAACAGTCATTAAAATATCAAATAATACAAGTTGATTTTTTGCTATCCACTCATAGGTACTTATTGGTATTTATTGCGAGCAGCATCTGGCAGAAATAAATTATCTCTAAAGCATGCAACGCTCTTATATGAATGTACATTACATACAAACGTGAAGTACGAAGCGAACATACGTACCTATACGTTTACTATTAATTACACATTGTTGTCCACAATTTAAAAGAAGAATATAAGAGAAAAGGGAAAATAATAATAACAAAATTGACGCATAAAAGGCTTATGGCGGTTTCTTCCAGACAACGTACTATCCATGCACTTTATTAGTACAAGTATAATGCTATTTTTATGAATTTTCACTTTCAAGTCTGAATATCATCGTTTTTTGTTTCACTTATCTTCATTATAAGAATATTTTAATGTAATTCATGATATTATGACTCATAATGTAGAGCAGTAGAACTATTCAAATAACTAATTTGTAGGTTATTTTTTTGGAATTATAAAATTATAATAAATTATTTTTATACATAATCTTTAATGTTATGTTGTAATAGATCCTTTCGAGGACTTTTATTTATATAATTATATTTTTTTCAAGTATAAGTACACTAGGTTCATTATCGATTTTGTTATATCCATATTTCTCTCACGTACTTATTATGTAGACTGACAAAATTTTATTACTTTAGACTACTGTTTTTTGTATTATCTTTTTAAGAATATTTGGTTCTTTTTAATTTCATAAAAATGAAAATGAAATTAGAACATACTCCAGAAAAACATAAAAAGTGTAAACGATATTAATAACATAGAGATAAAGAACAAGAGTGAATGGAAAAGAAAGTAAAAATGAGCGCAATGTTATAAAAGAGACTCGAACAACATATGGTGCATCGAGAAAAGTGTGCAAGCGAGCGCTACTACTTAACTCTTCTTAGGAGAAAAAGTGATTGCCATCCGACTGGAAATTCTATTTTGGATTGATTATTGTACTCCCACACTTCTTTCACTAGAAGTGTGGAAGTGTGGTCGTGTTGCACTTTTTTTCACATACTTCTTCACTTTCTTCCTATGTACACTTTCTAGGTTTCATTCATTGTGAAATATATCTACGCTTTCTAACGTAATGTCAGTGCAAGTTTTTCTTGCCGTCTGCCATTTGCGATGAAAACGAGATGATTCATTAACATTTTAATTGCTTTATATATTTTAAATCCGCGAGTATTTGAAAATGTATTATAAAATGTAATACCATACAAAATGAATGGTATTGTTGACCTACAAACATTAATGCTTCGCTGTATACCTATTCGCTTTGTGATCCTTCTATTTAGGTCACCATCTATATGAAGGCTTGCTCTGGAAATCTGCATAGACGGATGTCGGTGCTATTAGATATTGTAAGTTTCTCTATCGGAGAAACTTTCGGTTCGAGCTAAGTGGGTCGGTCGCGGGTCCGGCGATTCGTGGTCGTGCACCCATGGAAATGGGCCCGTCACAATAAACCATTAAACGTGTCTAAGTAGGGCATCGTTGAGAGTCGCGCGCACGGGATTATCGCTGATCGTAGTTGAACACTATGCAAATTGGTAGGAACTTTCTTCCGCCGCGGCGTACCGGTGGCAGCCACGCGGTCGTTGTATCGATTTCACCAACGCATTATATTACAATTAATATTTACCAAAACTTGCTCATATCATATACTCGCTCATACATATATTGCTATAGTACTTCGTAGTCTATGTCTGAACTGACCAATACAATTTTTCTTCTAATGTAATTTGACAATGCTTAAAAATTAAGCGAATAATTCGTTAAATAACGCTGAAAAAAAAGTATATCTAAATTTGATACAAAATTTAACAATTAAACACTTTTAAGCTGCTTTCACCTTGTCTTATACTTTGTGTAATTTGTAAAATATATTATAGATAAGCAGTGTAGTTTTGGAGGTAGTCGAACCACGAGACCACGACCCGCGCAATACGGCCCGGCTCGGCGCGGGCGCACGCGGGCACTGCTGTGCTAACCTACTTGGCGTGCGTTGATCTCTTTGTTTGTAAACATGGCGTCGCCGGCGCCATCGCCACCGCCACCGCCACCGCCGTCTTCTATAACTTTAACCACACCAATACAGAAATTTACCTATATATATATATATATATATATATATTTAACTGGACAATATAAAATATATTTAATACCTAGGTAAATCTTTAACCAGATTTTACGTAAATACTTTAAAACATACAAACAATATTGCTTATACAATTTTAAATGCAAGAATGTGAAGTTTAAAAACAAACATATACAGCATATGATTAAAATGTATGTTCTTAAATATAATTAAAGTGTATGTTCTTAAAATGCTTTATTTTACCATACCGGTATTTATCGGTATCATAAAGTAAATTTACAAAGAAAACCCTAAATACCTATAGTAGTGGAATAATACGTTGCAACATTCTTGTTCTCATAAAATAAAACAAAATGAATTGTACCGTTAACCTTGATATGTGACAAGGCTTTGTCAGTGCTCAGTCCACGGTTAGTTTAGTTTTAAAGTTAATATTTTTAAAATGTCATGACAATACGTTGCGCGATATTTTCCAACTAGTTATGTACGTTGATAAAGATCGTGTTTTATCTGCAACTTTTTAAATAAGTTTTTATATTTAGGTATAAAAGCTAGCTCTATTTAAAATGGGTTTTCAGACATTCATTGCGCATATATCGCTATGGCCATCACTTAAGTAAACTTATTGTAGAAGTACAACAGTACTTATTTTTAGTTACGCTCTGTATCTCGCACACAGCAGGGAAACCTAGAGTTCACACAACACTCCGTTCTCTACTTTTCTCCGAATTCTGGAGGCATTGCTTGTTTAATGGTGAAACTCAATACCGCGATTCGCCTCGACCCCAGAGCGAAGAAATGAAAATATTAAATATTTCATTTCTTCGAGTTAGAATCAAACCCACAATCAGTCATTAACAGTCATAAGCTTGAGCTTGATCTTAACTTAATATACTTTTACCTAAATTATGAGTATTTTTTGAAGTAATTACTCTACCTGTACATTCAGTTAACAACATTTTTCCTTTAACAACAATTAAAAAATCACTATCTTTTATTTATTATATTTATATAAACTACATGAGGGCGTCATAACTCTTCGTGCGTGTATAAGTAGTCCACAAGATTTGACCTCAATACTTTACTATTTATGCTCACAACGAAGCCGATATAGCTTCTTAGGTATTCAATAGACGTTTACAGGTAATTAATATACTAACACGCTACAGCATACATTATAAAATGACTCAATAAGCACGCGTTTTTGATATTCCTTAGGGTAAATCGTAACCGTCGCCCGTTATTTAGCCAATACTAGTAAAATTGAGGAGTTTTAGAGACAATTATATTTATAATCCTTCAGAATTTACTCTCTGGCTATGCCGTTAGAGATAACGGATATAAAGTGTAAAGATAAAAAAATAATATTTTTATATTATATAATGTATCAATCCTTAACAAACCACTCAACACGTAACTTAAAAAAACACTCAACACGTAATGCTTCCAAAATTCGGCAGAATGTTCTCCGGTAGCTCCTTCTGCTTACCCTGTTATATGCGGGATACCGCGTGAAGCTAAAAAAAAAGAAAACAAAAGAAGATAGTGTTAGTTACTCTTTGACCATACTATTTTCAAGCGTTAAAGAAAAATTATGTTATGCTGACATATTATGTACGTACTACGTCTTGTAAATATTTATTTTGCTGTTTGTCTTGCTAAAACAAACGTTTTGAAATAAGCTTTTAAGCAGAAACTATTTATGTGTTTTGAATGAACAATAAATTTCTTATTATAAAAATTCCAAGGATAAAAAATAAATTGTAAGGACTTTGGGTCTTATATAAGCTTGTGATTTATAGAAGCAGCTATTTCTATTTTAAAATTTCACATAAGGATTCTACATATTTACAGTCACATATCGTTAAAAAAAAGTATAATATATCTACCAATAGTTTTGTAATCATAATACATTTAAATAAATTCCAAAATATTTACATTTTGTGTAATACTAGTTCAAAAGTTCCAATTTTGCAATAAGGATAAAATCCTAGAGAATACATTGCACTCCGTGTATGGATTAACTTTTTCACTGTAACTAAAAATAAAAGAAAGAAAGTTACACGGGATGCGAGTATTCTAGACTACAGAGGATGAAAAAGGAATAAAATAATCTAGTTCGTTCAGTGGCCTAAGGTGAAGTGGATGACCGAAGTCGGCGGGCGGTAACTTTGTTAAACTTGATGTGCGATCGAAAGTAAATAGGTCTGAGGCTACATCTGACTGTGGTCCGCCTCGATCTGCTTATTGACAAGACAGGTCAGTAATTATTGGCTTGCACCAGCGTTTACTCAATATAATTACATATGTTTATCACTAGAGAGTGATATAATTAACGAATTTAATGTAAAGGTACCATTATTAAATGTACCTACTATAATCAACATATTTCTTGTAAGTAATTTTTTTTTTACTTTACTTTTATGATAAACAGTACGATTTTAACAAATTTAATAATTAAAAAAAATAATAATGGTATATTAATAAGATGTTAAATATTGAAAAATGGTTTAATAATAAATTGTTCTAAATAAATGAGGACTTTCAAGGATCTCTACTCGCCCGTCACATTCTTCGCTTTATTCGGTATAGGGAAAAGATTGGACAAACTGTGACTGCACATGCATAAGGATTATGAATAAACAAGTATTTTAATATCAACTAGGAAACAGTTAAAGTTTTTAAATCTCATTTTGATAGTTAAGCGACTTATAATAAAATTTTGACCTGCAGCTTGGCCTGTTTGATACCTTCGAATCGATTATGCGTAAATATCCTTTTAAATGTTCGGAGGCAAGTTACGCGGGCGTCTACCTCACGTTAACCTTGCATTGTGTCAGTAACACTGGTACCTGAATAACTGTACGGTGGATGAATGAAAATAGCAAAAAGTACAGTGTTCGGGTACTTTAGACCGCCAGGATTGCAGGCAACAACGCTCATACGTTACATTTGAATCTTTTTTTAAGCGTATTACTACTGGAAGCATATTGTTACAGATATATATATATATATATATACAGCATTACTATTACAGATATAGCACATCGATTTTCGACTAAGTATATATAATATTATTGGTGGTTATTTTTTAGGGTTCCATACCTTAAAATGCAAAAAACAAACACCTTATAGGATCATTTTGTTGTCTGTTTCTCCATCTGTCTAGACGATTTCTATTTAAATTAATGTAAAATATTTAGGTCTATGGTTCCTTGGAGCACAGGAAAATAAAGAAATTTCTAAGTCAACATAAGTTAATAATCAAAAGATACGAGCATTTATGCACCGTTTTTCCGACATCTTGATCGAAATTCACCGTGTAATCAACCAATCAAAACCTATAAGATACTTGCCGGGGACATACTATAATAAAATTTGATACTAAATGTGAACTTGCAATATAAAAATAAAAATTAAAAACTGAAAAGTTACATATATTTCATGGAGATAAAATTTATATTTCTAGTTTATTTCATAAAAAATTAGTGCATATGTCCGTAAACTTAAGTTTGTCACCTTTATTCGTCAAAACCTGTAGGGTATTCCCCGTAGACCTACAATTATGAAATTTAGTAAGACGAACTTGGTGAAAAATTGGAGTACAAATAAAAGGAAAAATCCGCAAAATGTAATTTATGTATTACAGATAAAACCCTATTACAAACTTATAAGTATAAACTCGCCGTTGACCTACAATCCTGAAATCGGTGCGGGACCCTAGGTGGGCAAGTCCGACTGGCATTAGACTGATTTTTTAGCTCTCTCGTGTACATAATTAAAGTCGCCAGACAAAAATAGATGAAATATTGAAATGATAGCATTCATTTCTTTTAAACTGGTTGATAGTATTTGAGATTATTACGATAAAGATAATTTCTTTATGCCAATGGCTCAATGGCGTCAATTCACACGTGAAAACTTTGATAATTTATATACAGACTACTTTTAATAGTAATCAATGACAGCTGTGGCACGTGGATACGCGTATACGTATTAGCATATAATTTAAACACTAATAGTGGATCATTATGACTGGTCCGATAACAGTAGATCGGCCGCTGACCGGCCTTCACACTTCGAGCAGCTTATGCTCACGCCTGCGCCTGCGCATTGCAAGACCTCGACGTCCGTCTCACGCTGTCAAACTTATCTTATACTTTTGAATTTATTGATTTGAATCTAATTACCTCTTATACTTTTGATACTTATTTTGGTAAAGTGTACGTCTAATACATGAAATAATATGTGTAAAAGTTTATAAAATTCGGCAGTGGCAAAACCAAAATCTAGAAATCTATGGAGTCGAAATAAATTTTGGTGCAAAAATTAAACTTGTTTCTTATTAGGGATTTTATTTATATAAAAAAAACACATAAAAACGGAAGTACGTAATAACTTCAATATTTCTGAGGCAGAGAAAATTTTTACAATATATTTAAGTTATCCTCTTTAAACGTATCCTCTTTTATTGTGCTATATACAGATGTAGGTACTAAAGTTGTATCCGGCGCATAATAGAGTAGGTGGAGAGAACGTAATGGTAAGACACTTCGTTCCCAGAGACTTCTGTTCCTAATTTTCCACCGATTTTTTTTATGGAAAAAGACAAGGCAAACGAGCGCACGGATCACCTGATGGTAAGTGATCACCGCCGCCAACGACCTCGTGTAACACCAGGGAAGCTACGGTGCGTTGCTGGTCTAGCGAATTCTAAAGGCATTGTCTATTGAGTGACGGAACTCAGCGCCCCGCTTTGCCACGTTACCAGAGCGAGGAAATGAGAATATTAAATATTGATTGAGAATGTTAAATATTTCATTTCCTCGAGTGGGAACCGAACACACAACCACTACTGGCCACGATAATGTATATGTACTTATACATATATATTACGTAACTGGTTATATAAACAACGTAACCTAAGCCTTTTGGAATAATCAAAAAATATTTTTTTTTTGGAAAATCTTTCAATATGTATAATTATGATCCTAACAAAAGATATAAATTCAGTTTCTCAAATTAAATGAAAACCGGGACATTTTGATCAGTCATAGGTCCCTAAAAATTTAAAAGTAATTGTTTTAAGTTTTGGAAACAAAAAAATAATCTTATTAAATAAGTCGAGATCCAAGTGCATAAATCTGCAGATATCTGTTTTTTAATGAAACTTATTTTAGAATGATGATAGTGGAATAGATTACACCAGGGTTGCCTAGAAAAATCGTGCCGCCATTACTTTTAATTAAATTTATGGTAATGTGTTTTTGTTGGAAAAACTGCACTCATATGTTTTTTATATGAATTCAACACCGTTTGATACAAAATTATATAAGAACTTGGAAAAACAATGGTTGCCACCTCTCAGTCTGCCGCAACTTCAGGGTTGCCTAGTTTAAATAGGTCACCTAATGTTGATAATTCGCACTGATGTTTTTTTTTATGAATTATACATCAAATTAAAGCAATTTTTTTCTCAACAGAAAAAAAATTTCTTCATATTTTTTTTTCAGAACCTTATCTTGTTGTAAAACTGTAAACGATAACCATGTATTTTGTCCGTTTCACTATATAAAGTAATATCACTGTATTTATAATTCATTTTTTGTCTAGATAAAATAATTATTTCGACAAAAAATGAATTATACAAATTTCACGTGTGATTCACGAAGTGATTCACGTCGAATTCAATTACTTATTCGCTTCTGTCGCACAAAAAATACATCTTCATTTTCAAAAGTCAGTTTTTAAAATCAAAGTTAACTCAAAAGTCTTTACTCCAAAACAAAATGAGTATACTAAGCAATATGTTCTAAAACATTGCATTCGGCCATCTCCACTTTTATTGCATTTAGAAACAATGCATCTTCGTTAATAATTTTATTTCATTTTATTTACTTTATACCTCGTGGAAAAATGTTTTACTATAGTAAAAAATAGACAACAAACTGATATTTGCCGACTTCTAGTCACAAACCGTAAATAGCATTAATTAGTCGATATTATTGTAGGAAAATTGTTTGTAGATAAATTGACTTCACGTTGTACACAGCACACAGCAGGGTAGGCAGAGCAAACCTAGTATTAAGACACTCCATTCCCCACTTTCTGCCAAATTCTGGAGGCATTGCGTGTTGAGTGGCAGAACTCAACGCCGCGCTTTCCCTCTACATCAGAGGGAAGAAATGGATATATAAATGTAAGCTGATTTATTTAGAATCAATATCATGACTTCATTATTTCACTTAAAAAACAAGGATGATATCAACTTTATATAGGTAAATATATGTACATTATATATTCATCTGTATGTACTTAATACGATTCAAATCATCATTTGACAGACGAACAGTTAGAATAAATATTAATTTTAAGATTGACCTTTTTACATGATATTACACGTTTTTTCTTTGAAACATAAAGCAGACCGCGCATTTCATAATCTATTCTCATAGTCAAGAGGAAATGGAATAAAATATTTCAAATGATAGCAACCCATGCTTGCGGTAGTTATTTTCCAGGCAACCGTGTGTTATAGTGTTGAGAAAAAAAACTTTAATTTGATATATTATATAATTCACAAGAAAACACATGAGTGCAAATTATCAACATTATGTGACCTATTTAAACTAGGCAACCCTGAAGTTACGGCAGACTGAGTGGTGGCAGCCATTGTTTTTCCAAGTTCAGGTGATGTGACAGAGATAAAAAAAACGCATGGCATAAGTTTGCATTGTTTAAATTTTTTGGGGAATAAAAACGTTCTGATTATTCCCACGTCACACGTCGAAAAACTAATAAGTGACTTTCAAAAACTTGCATGTAACATTAATCAAGTTACACTTTCTTCATAACCACCTCGACTATTTCCCTACCAATCTTGAGGATCTACCACTACTATGGACTAAGATCATGTGTCATAACCAAACTATCAGACATGCGGTTGTGCAGTGTAAGCAATAAAACAGTAAAAAAATGCGTCTATACATTAAATATATTTAACAAAAAATAATGTAGAGAGATTTATATACACTTATAGAATATGAATGAACCTATGATTTTAATTTTTTTGTATGTTTGTACAGGCACATTTTCTGAACTATTTGAAAGAAACTTTTTTAATTATATAGCTATTAGGCCCAGGCATAGCATCTAGACTATTATATATTTTTTTTTTGTTGTGTACCAGATGCAGAACCGTGTGGTCTAATAATTTAAAATAGTTAATAGCATCTAATAATAGTTGTTGAGCGTGATAAGCATTGTCCGCTGACTGAAAGATAAAAATTGAATATCTGGAATATCTGACGAAAGACCATAAAAGTCCAGCTAAGCTTTAAAAACCAAACCACTATAAGAATAGAACCAGCTTAAGTGAAAACACATAAGAAAATGTAAAAGAAAACATAATAGCAATACAAATAATAGCTTAGTTAAATATACAAGAATTAATAAATTGCCTTAGCTTTTTAGTATAGTTGATAATTTTAATCTAAACTTATAGTATATACTCGTACTCTGTTCGTCGGTAATTTCGAAATAACCCTGTTTTATGTGCAGTTATTAACAGTCGTGAGGCCAGTCGTGGCGCAGAGGCACAAAGTGTGACTGTAAAACTGACTGGTTGTGGATTCGATCCGCACTCGAGGAGATGAAATATTTACTTAAATTTATATTTCCATTTCTTCGCCCTGGTGTCGAGGACTGCCACTCAACACGCAATGCCTCCAGAATTCGGCAGAAAGTGGGGAACGGAGTGTCTTAACACTAGGTTCCCTCTGCCTACTCTGCAGTGTGCAGGATACAGCGTGAAGCTGATTTTATTAACAGGATACTAAAACATAATTTTGAACTGTTGTCTGTCTGTTTGTCCGGGCAAATCTCTGGAAAAGCTAAACCGATCTTTGTCGAATTCTCACTAATAGAGGAGCAACATATAGGCTACTTTGTGCACGCGTACCCGTACGTCGATATAAAATAATTAAACATTTTCTATTAAATATGAGTTTTTGCGAGCAAAATGATATTAAGTCTTAAAAGATTACAATAACGGTTTATTAGGTGTATTATAGTATACATAACCAACCAATTTTCTCTAAATACACTTGAATAACCTATACATCTATAATTTTGATACATATAAAATTTAAATGTCTGTATGAGGCTAGTAGTGACGCAGAGGCACAAAGTGTGACTGTAAACGCGACGCGATGCGATGTGGGTTCGATTCCCACTTGAGGAAAATTAAATATTCAATATTTTCATTTCTTCGCTCTGGTGTTGAAGCTAAGCGCGGCGTTGTGTTGCGACACTTCAAGTTCACATAGTTATTTACATGATACTAAAACACAAACAAACAATTTTATAATTTGTGTCCCTCTTCCTGTCTTTTTGTGTGTCCGGACTAATCTGTGGAATAGGTGAACCATTTTTTATTAGGTTTTGAAGTAACATATACTTTTCATCCCGGATATCCTGCAGTATAGGGTATATAAAAAACCAACGGTTGTCGGGCGCGCGTATGCGCGCGCGCTGACGTAGATGCGATATAACCAAACATTTTTCAAATAAAATAAAATACCAAAAGATTTAATTTACTTGTGAGGTAATATACCCATAGATAATAAATTAAAAGAAGCGGGTGAAGCCGCGCGGGACCCACCAGTATATAATAACTTCAGTGAATGAAAATCAATATAAGCTAAATTGATTAACGCAATTTGATATATTTTTTTTCTAGGAAAAGGACAAAGCAAACGAGCGTTGGGGTCACCTGATGTTAAGTGATTACCGCCGCCCACGACCCCGTGCAACACCAGAGGAGGTACAGGTGCGTTGCTGGCCTTTAAGATGGGTTGGGCACCGGAGCCCAGCATTACCTGATGCGAAACGCAGCACGCACTCTATCACACGTACTTTAGGCGCCTCTTACGATACCACCGTGTATATTACCAGTACCAGGATGATTCTATTCACACCACACTAGTGACCTCCCGCCATTTGGCCCAGGCAGCGCTTATCCAGCCATGGATATCGTGATCGATGCCTCCAGACTCGTGCATGACGGGAACGACCCAGTTTGTAAATGAGATTCTGCCCCTCCACAGTTTCGAATTTATCATATAATGGTGACTAACTCTCACTGCGGGCTCTGGCTGAAGCTCTTTTACTGGCACGCTTAGTATTCATTCATATACTCCAGTCTGTCTTCAGGAGAGTTGGATTGCTGCCACTTCTTAAAGGCATCTTTTTTTTCACGAGTCACCTCATTTACCTTATCATTCCACCATCATGTCTCCCTGTCGGTGACACCTTCACCCGTAGGAACGCCAAGAACTCACCTGCCCGCCGCAATGATTGCCAACTGAGCTCGATCCCAAGTATACTGAGTAGTCTCGGTGTTAGTTGAAAGATTATGATTTTTCATCTCTGCCAGGAAGTCGGTCTGCATCGATCCATTCAGCAACCACTACTTGATCCGAGGCCTACGTTTTTGGGCTACTTTTTTCTTCGGAGTGACGTTAAAGGCCATGACAAGAAGACGATGATGGGCCGTCAGGCTTTCGCCTTTTTTTTTGTTTTTTTTTTTCGTGAGGAAATCCTTTTACGGATACCAGCCCGAGTGGGGACTCGAGCGGGTTATGTGGGGCTCACGGACCGACAGATGGTAGGCCGTCCGAATACCCACTAAAACCTCACGGTGCTCCTCCTCGACCGCCACTGGCCGCGAGACGCGGGGACATTAGTCATCCGCGAAACGCGGCGGCGTACTTTCAGGCTTTCACCTGGAATAACTTTACAAGTAGTTACCCTGCCTATATGACACCGTCTGGTCAATGAGTAGTCAATTTAAGTTGAATAAGACCCGCTCTTATACGTGATAAGGTGCTGAGGATTCTTTTGGAAGAACGTATTCACGACGGGTAGATCAGACGCAGTACAGGTTCTTCATATTTCCTCCCTCTGTATTGCGAAGACCATGTCCAAAACTTCCGTGAACACCTTCATGCGGCTCAGCAACCTTACCGACGTGACCTTTTAAGTCCCCTTCAGCTAAGACCACTTCGGTAGACGGTACAGCAAGTAGCACCTCTTCATACTGCTCCCAGAATTCTTCTTTTCGGCAACTGCAACCCGCCTGGGGATTATAGGCACTGATTAAGTTTGTGGTAACGCCCTCAATCAGTACCCTTACTTGCATCAAGCGACGTCGAAGTCGAAGCGACGGTCAACTTCAAGAAACCCATTCTGAAGCTCTTCGAAAAGCACTACTACCACACCGTTTCTACCTGAAAGTGACCCAATATATATAAGTCCCTAACCCTATCCGATGTTACGGGACTTATTGCCCTTCCAGCGAGTTTCTTGGAGGGAAGCACACTAGACCCGAAGTCTCATGAGTACGTCTGCGAGTTCTCTGCATCGTCCGGCTGGAGAGCCAACATTTTACGTTGCAAAGCGGAGTACTTGGTACACGGTAGCCCTTGCCCACTTGTCGCAGGTGTAGGGCGATGTGCCGTACCCAGTCTCATGATATTTGCTTTCATTTTTGTGGCGGATAGCGGTTTTTTCAATGGAGTGATTGCCATCTGACCTTTAAATCCAAGTTATGGGAAAAACCAAGGAGGGGAGAGTAATAGGGCAGGTAAAATAAGTAAGAAGATAGGTAAAAGAAAGAAGGGAACTAAGGAAAGGAGTAGTCTGGACATCCTCTGAATAACTGAAAAGTGAATAACACATAACACAATCCACATGATTGGCAGCAAATAATTTTCTAATACAAAAAGGGCGTGCTGCCATTAATAAGCTTTATTTATTTTTAATAGTTTTATATTAATGTATTAAACTAACATACTGTAATAGGAATAAATGTTACGTGCAATAAAAAAGTTGTTTTACTTTTTGACAATACTTGTATTGATAGCAAGATTAAATACATACTGTACTACTAGTACTAGTAAATTGTAAATATAACTAATTTTATGGATGCCATAAAATTCTCATGGTACACTGTAACAGTGATTTTATACGCATAGTAACAATTTAACAGTCGTTACGGAACACATAATGTTATATATGTTTTTGTATTTTTATAGTTGTTATAAAAAAAATAATAATAATAATAAGCCCCCTAAAGTCCAACCATACGTCCGAATCGAACATCTGATTCTCGTGGGGGGCGGATACGTGGAAATAAATTATGCACGGCTAACATGGCTCTGGTAACCCTTTTTATGGAGAATATGGAAAATAAAAGATATAATTTGCGGCTGCTACCCGGGGGTCGCCGGGGCGCATCTGGAGCCAGCGCTGGATGCCACAGCATGCGAACCGCTGGCGATGGGGGACTGAGCAGGCGGGTTCCCCTCGAAAAAAATGCTACAGCCGAACAATCACCCTCATCATCCACTTCTTCCCATTCAACTTTTTCGCCATCCTCATCTCATACGCTATTCACTTCCCCTAGTTCATCACCTTCAACATCATATTCATTACAAAGTATAAGGCCAGTAGATGTTGTGCAGGAGGCACCTGCTAACTATCTTGCACCCACTGCGGGCCCTCCAAGTGCGCGAAAAAAATGGACTGAAATAATGAACCGTCATATTTGGCGCACATATCTCATCATAACAAAATGTGAAACTACATTAATGAACAATTATCTAGAACCTCTACACCAAGAATTCAATATAAAATTTCCCGAAATGCAGGTAACTAGACAACGTATAGGAGATCAGCGTAGAGCAATAATAAGAAGAAAATTACTAACAGAAAATACTTTAGCTGACATTTTTAATGAAGTACAAGAACTTTTACAAATTAGGGATCAATCTCAAACTCAATTTACAGAAAAAAACATTAATTTAACTCAAATTCATTCACAAGGAAATACTAGAATGAAATGATCAAACGAACTCAATGAAGAGATTATCAGATGCTACTTTGAAGTAACCCAGTTAGAAAATAATATGACCTGTTATCGAAAAAAATTGCACAGCTTATTCACATCTAGAAACCCACATCTATCACATCTTACAGAACAAAGGATAGCAGACCAAAGGCGTTTAATATTTACTAATAAAAGTATACATACTGATAGAATTATAGAATTAAAAAGAGAAATAGAAATAAAATTAGTTAATAGTCATCTTGTAGATCAAAATATTATAGAAGAAGATTATCTTAGCACTCAAGCAACTGAAACAATTGAGGTTACAAATACACAAAAAACCTCACAATCCATGGAACCACATTTACAACATTCTTTAAGNGTATAAGAGACAGTAACTGGAAGGCACCTGGAACCGACAACTTACATAATTATTGGTATAAAAAGCTTACATGCACACATTTACTTCTTCTTAAACATATAAATCAATTCATACAATCGCCACACACCTTACCCAAATTTGTGACAAACGGAATCACGTACATGTTGCCGAAAGGATTAGACCCCAAAAACCCAGCCAACTACAGGCCGATAACATGTCTACAAACAATATATAAAATTATAACTGCGTGTATTACCGACATAATTTATAAGCACATTGACCGAAATAATATATTAGCAGAACAACAGAAAGGATGTAAAAAGAATAGCCAAGGATGTAAAGAGCAACTCATTATCGATGCAATAGTTATGAAACAAGCATATAACAAAAATATCCATATAATGTATATAGACTACAGAAAAGCATTTGATTCAGTGCCTCACAGTTGGTTACTATATGTTTTAAAGAAATATAAGATTCATCCCACTATCATAGCATTTTTAAAATCGATTATGCTCTTTTGGACCACAAGACTGAAATTAATTAACAACAGCGAAACGTTAAGTACTGCTCCGATTAAAATACAACGAGGTATCTTCCAAGGAGATGCGCTTAGTCCACTGTGGTTCTGTCTGGCATTAAACCCTTTTTCTGAACTACTTAATAACACTGATATAGGATATAAATTAAAACATAATAGCGCAAATTACACAATTTCTCATTTATTGTATATGGACGACATCAAACTATACGCCACTAACAACAATGAATTAAAAGTGCTAGCTGACATCACACAATCTTTCTCCACAGACATACGAATGAAATTTGGGACTGAAAAATGCAAGATACATTCGATTGTTCGGGGTAAAACACAACAAAACACATATACACTTGATACTGGCGAACAAATAGAATCAATAGATGAAAATAGCACGTATAAGTACCTCGGATTTCAACAAGCCAAACAAATTCAACAAAAACAGACCAAATTAGAGCTTACTAATAAATTTAAATATCGTCTCAATCAGATTTTAAAAACACAATTGAATTCTCGTAATATTATAAAAGCCGTCAACACCTCCGCTATCCCCATTCTTACTTACTCGTTCGGTATAGTAAAATGGTCTCAAACCGATTTGTCAAAACTACAACGAACCATAAACACTTACTTAACTACTCATAGGAAACATCATCCCAAATTATGCAACCAACGCCTAACTATATCGCGTCAAGACGGAGGAAGAGGTCTTGTTGATATACGTAACCTGTACAATAATCTTATAACTAAACTTCGTACATACTTTTACTCTAAGGCTGAAATTAGAGAACTGCACAAATTCATAATTAATATAGATAAAAAATATACACCACTTAATTTAGACGACAAAACTACCCAATTAAATCAAACATTGATTAGTAAGCAGCAGAAAATAGAAGCATGGTCTTTAAAGTCACTCCACGGAAGACATCTTGCCGATCTGAGCCAAACTTATGTCGACAAAGCTGCGTCGAACGAATGGCTACGACGGGGAGATCTTTTCCCAGAGACGAAGGCATTTATGGTGGCTATCCAGGACCAGGTAATAGACACTCGTAACTATCAAAAATATATAATTAAAAGACCAAACATGATAAGCGACTTATGTAGAAAGTGCCATAGTAGTCCTGAAACAATTCAGTATATTACCGGAGCCTGCAAATCCATAGTCCAGACTGATTATAAGCACCGACATGACCAAGTTGCTGCTATTATTCACCAACACCTTGCAATAAAACATTCACTTATTACACAGGCGGAAAAAACTCCTTATTACAAATATACACCTCAAACTGTTTTAGAATCTGCTTATTACAAACTTTACTGGGATCGCACAATTATTACAGACAAAACCATACATTATAATAGACCAGATATTTTACTTCACGACAAAACAAAGAATGCCGTATACCTGATAGATATAGCTATTCCTAATACACATAATCTTGCGTCCACTTATACTAGTAAAATAGATAAATATACAGATTTGTCAATAGAGCTTAGAAGTCAATGGAAAGTTCAATCGGTCATCATAATTCCGATAGTTCTTTCAACTACTGGAGTAATACCTCATACGCTACATACGAGTCTGGAGAATATAGGAATGCATCGTTTAAGTTATATTATATTACAAAAAGCTACAATTTTGAATACTTGCCGTACTGTAAGAAAATTTCTATCGTCATCGAGTACTTAGTAGTTAGGTCTTGTTGCTAGTTATCATATATTATTCCTGAAGAATACCAACCCAAAAATTGCTTGGCTATGTGCTCGCAATTATTGGTTAATATACCCCAATTATCTGGGAGATCAAAAATGTTACAAAAAATTATAATAATAATAATAATACACCACCAGGGCAGCTTGTGACGAGCTCTTGACTATACAGACCTAAGACCTCTAGGGCGAAATAACATGTATTTTCGAAATAGGCATGAACTTCCACATTTCAACAATATATATTCAGAATAAAGAATTGGTAGTTAAAAATATGTATTATTTGCTCATGTTGCCATATACAAAATATACATCTTAAAAATAAAAAGGATAAACTATCTAAACTATTTAACATATTTTGTGTCCAAATTTGGTCACCAAGCTGTGTTTGTGTAGTGGCGCCAAGTGTTATTCAACACTTAAACTAAGCATTTATTTTTTTATTAGTCAAATAACGTTGTATTTTAGCTTCACGCTTATATTAGGGCAGGCAAAGAGAACCTAGTGATAAAACACTCCGATTCCCTTAAGACACTTCCATTCACCACTTTCTGCTGAATTCTGGAGGCATTGCGTGTTGAGTGACGGAACTCATCGCCGAGTTTTGCTTCGTTACCAGAACAAGGAAATAATAATAGCCTTTTATTCCAAACTTATAGTTTACATATTAAGTTTATGTCATTAGTATGTTAGTTCAATGTTACAAGATATCCCTAAGTTCTGTGTGCCTTTTGGAATAGGATATAATCTGCCCCAAGTAGACATTCATTCTATTATATAATACCATTTGATTAACCATCCAAATCATATCCATTTGTCTGAAGTTTATCATTAGTATTGTTTTATTGATATTAATTTCAAGATTAACTTCTCTACTTTTACTAGCTAAACTCTGCATCATTTCTTCGATTGCAGCTGGACTCTCTTCTAGAAGCACCAGATCATCAGCAAATTTTAAGTTGATTAAGCGGGCTCCATTTATGTTCAAACTTAAGTTAGCCAAGTCGAGCTGCATGAAAATATACTTGAGTACAGCGGTAAAAACTAGAGGAAGGAAATGAATATATATATATATATATATATATATATATATATATATATATATATATATATATATATATATATATATATATATATATATATATATATATATATATATATATATATATATATATATATATATATATATATATATATATATATATATATATATATATATATATATATATATATATATATATATATATATATATATATATATATATATATATATATATATATATATATATATATATATATATATATATATATATATATATATATATATATATATATATATATATATNTATATATATATATATATTATTTACTCGACTCGAACACACAACCTGTAGCATTTACAGTCGCACGCGGCAAGGCGCGCCACGACTGGTCTCAACTTACTAATGTCAGTGTAAATAGTAATAAATAGCAATAGTAAATAGTATTTTTACATATTTTATACGTTTGCTATATTAATAAATAAAATAAAAGCTTACAATTTTTAAGTATAAAACATCAAGATTAAATGTATCTCAGGTATAACATTATAAATATTTAACATCCTACGGGATCTGAAAAAGCGTGACGTTCTCGAAGATTTTATTAGCATTCTTATAAATATCAACTTTGTCTGATATCGCTTGTTTACGACGCGTTTGGTCAGTTGTCAAGCGTCTGGCCATGTGAGACAGTGGTTACATCTATTGCATCGAATTTTTCTATTATATTATATGAGCTTATTTTTGGAACCGAAAAATATTATACAATCTAAGGTTAGTCTATTTATATATATTTTCTACAAAACTTCATTCCAACTTGAGCGGCCGACACACAAATAGAATGCATACCGAGCTATGCGTCATATTCACGTG
The DNA here is from genome assembly GCA_013403705.1 of Heliconius hermathena. Lineage (NCBI taxonomy): Eukaryota > Metazoa > Arthropoda > Insecta > Lepidoptera > Nymphalidae > Heliconius > Heliconius hermathena. The sequence continues at coordinate 169,240 of JAAIXJ010000091.1, read as the reverse complement.
CGTATACAATATTTTAAGTTGGCAGCATTGAATGTTGTTCACTGTGAACAGATTTGAAAGGTTGACTCAATGACATTGAACACTGTATAGATCAAATGTTATCGAACTGTTGATACGAATCCTGATAAAATTCGATACGATATTTATTTTATACTATAATACGTTATACGAGTACCTGCTGTGAGCGCAACCTTAAAGACTACAAAATTATGACATCATTTTATGTTAGAATAGTATTTGTCTTATTTACATTTTATAGGATAGGCAAATATTTTATGGGTTTTGAAAAACATTTTGTACCACTGTTGGTATGCCAACTAAAAAAAATTACATCTTGATGCAATTTGGTTAGTCCAACTACACACGATCGTATGTTTAATTTCCTTGGTTTAGTTTCTTCTTCTTTACATTCAATATTTTGTATTAGGTATTATTATCTAAAAAGAATGTTTTATCAAACAAAATTTACAGTTACATTATTTATTATATTATATTACAATATATTTTTAAATATTTTGAAAGTCTCAATTTATGACTAATATTTGTAGTTAATAAATTGAAAATTTAGATCACTGAACTCACGCTTAAATTATTGCTACCCAACTGATAAACAGAAAGAGTTTATACACATTTTCATTACAAAGAAAATATATTTTTAATATATTTTACTATATCTACAACAGTGATTCTCAATCGTTTTTTTTTTGTTGCGGCACATATTTAACGATTTCAAAATTTGGCGGCACACAAAGAAAAAGATAAAANGATATCATTTAAAAATATTAACATTATTATATATTTGCAAAATTTGGCGGCACACTTTTGAAATTTGGCGGCACACAAAAGAGCCGCGGCACAGTGGTTGAGAATCACTGATCTACAACTATAAAGAAAATAACATTTTAATATATTAATTACTTACCTATACAATTGTTTTCTGCTTTTTAGATATGGATTTTATTTTTGTATGGCTTGTAACTTTTGTTTTGGGATTTTGGATTTTCAAAAAAATTAATCAATGGAAACAACTTCCGCCGGGCCCTTGGGGTTTACCTATTGTTGGATACTTGCCATTCATCAAACGGGATCATCCACATCTGACGCTAACAAAGTTGTCTAAACAGTATGGTCCTATATATGGTATTAATATGGGAAGTGTCTATACGGTTGTACTATCTGATCATAAACTAGTTCGGGAAGCTTTTGCAAAGGATGTATTTTCTGGACGAGCACCATTATATTTAACACATGGAATTATGAAAGGAAATGGTTGATATAAATTTATTATATTTCTATGTTTATATTAATGTAAACCACTGTCAATACCATACAAAATATAATCTTACTGTATCAGGTCTTATATGCGCGGAGGGCGCACTTTGGAAAGACCAACGTAAACTTATAACCTTATGGCTGAAGAGTTTTGGAATGAGTAAGCACAGTGTAGCTCGAGATAAGTTAGAAGAGCGGATTGCCACTGGCGTCATTGAATTGATGCAGGTATAAAATTATATACCTCATTAGATTTGTATATTTATTTCTATTTTATTTATAAACTTGACACTATAGTTGGGAACATGGAGTCATGTCTGGTCGAATACGAAATTTTTGAGTTCAGAGACTGCCCCGTGTTTATTCGTATATTTTTCATTTCGCCTAATTCATAGAGATGTGTCGGTTGGTGAAACTTAACACCACATTTTGTGTGACCCTAAGAGAAATTTGAACATACAATAATGGTGGAATAAATTGCTGCATCAAATTGGAAAATATCATCTACATATGATCTTTTTCAGGAAAGGTCAATGAAATAAAATTATAAAAAAATGTGGATGATAAGTCAAATCAAAGAGTGGTTATGGACATAATAGTCTACCTCTTTAAATTATGCGGGGTTCCTGGTAAAGATTTTATTGATTGAAGAATTACTTATAGATCCCGACTGTTAATCCTAATAAACTATTGGGCTTGTTTATTTTCTTTTTAGTTTTATGCATTCGGGGTTTTTGTTTCTATAAATAATTTTTATTTTTCACTTTTTTGTTAGGATTAATCATGGTAATGATAATCATGATGTACCTTTTTGAAATCCTCGTATTGAGCACTTGAATTTGATACTCATATTGTGGTATTCAAAACGATTTTTTTTTCACTAAGTCCAATGGCGTCCCACAGCCGCCATGATTGTTTTTTTTAACGTCACCTATCTAAGAATACTTGGGCTGCTAATACAAATCTAACGATACCTTAATTATGTAAATCTGTTCAGCGGCTTTGGTATATGAGGTAATAAAGAATATTACATACATACATACATACAAGATACGCGCGAAAAACATAACACTTCCTTAGCAGTCGGGAAAAATAAAGTACCTATAATGTATTTGTATACGTTACAAATGTTTATAAACTATAGTTTTTGTTGAACGTAAGATAAAATAAGAAACTGTTTTTATACTCGGCAAAAAACGTCGTTAAAATTTAGAAGTGACCTTTTTGATGGCACTGACAAATGTTCCTTCGGCGACTTATGTAAAAATGAATTCAGTTCTTACAATATTATAGTAGATATTTATTATCTGCATTAGATATTTGGTTGGTTCAAGAAATAAGCTGACTTCTTTTTTTAAATTTTAGAACTTAAGCGGAAACACTGGAGTGGCGATTAATTTATCTAACTTGATTACTAATTCCTTAGGAAATGTTGTCAATGACATAATATTTGGTTTTAAATATCCACATGAAGATAAAACATGGCAATGGTTCAGAAATATTCAAGAGGAGGGCTGTCATGAAATGGGAGTAGCAGGTGTTGTAAATTTTTTGCCATTCATTCGGTGAGTGTTAATTTTTTATATGCAATCTAGATATAAAAACTCATAATAATATTATAAGTTTATATTGTATTAAAAAATATTGCAACTTACCAAAAAAACTGGTATCTGTAGTTTATATAACAGTTTCTAATGTTCTTTTTTTAGGTAAGATGCAATATTTTTTATACATTTATTTTAAAAAAAAGTAAAAAATTGTTTTAGATTTTTTTCACCCTCTATTCAAAATACTATGCAAGTGCTTATACGAGGGCAAGCTCAAACTCATAGGCTCTATGCTAGTCTTATAGCCAGACGTCGAACGATGCTTGGCCTAGAAATCCCAAGAGGTGCTGCATATTCGGAACACGCTGAAATATTTAAAGATCATCCTGAGGGTTTCATCAAATGTGTAAAATATAGTAAACATGCATCTGATGCAACTATACATTATTTTGACCCAAACACGCTTATTCCATCAAAAGAAGAGTGTATCTTAGATAACTTCTTGATAGAGCAAAAAAAAAGATATGCCAATGGCGAAGAAAATGCTTATTTTATGAGAGATGAACAGATGCATTATCTCTTAGCTGATATGTTTGGAGCTGGTCTAGATACAACGGCAACTACTCTCTCATGGTATTTGCTATTTATAGCCATTCACCAAGAGGAACAGGTAATTTACACCTCAAAGAGTGACATCTATGAACTCATAAAGTATAATAAAACAAATTCAGTTAATAGTCAATGTCTTTTTTTAGGAAAAAGTAAGAAGAGAAATTTTATCAATATATCCAGAGGAGTGTCCGATTGATAGTACAAAATTGCCTTATCTTATGGCTACGATATGTGAAACACAACGCATTCGCTCAATTGTACCAGTAGGAATACCCCACGGAACCTTAGAAGTGAGTCGGCTTACAAGTCCTTCGTGCTCTATTATATTAGTTACATGTATACACTGTAATTAATAAAGATCGACTTAAAACTGAAATTGATTACTATACGTAATTTATCACTACTATTTCTATATTCATTTCTAGGATACATATTTAGGAAATTATCGCATTCCAAAAGGAACTATGATTGTGCCACTACAATGGGCTATTCATATGGATCCTAATATTTGGGACGATCCCGAAAAATTTAAATCATCCAGGTTTCTCGACGAGGAAGGAAATTTACTAAAACGTCAAGAGTTCATTCCTTTTCAAACGGGTAATTCATTATTTTAAACATAAATTAACCTACTTTATAAATCATAGTTCTTATATATATATATATATATATATATATATATATATATGNATATATTTATACCATTAATTTTAGATGTTTTAATATAGATTTAATTTCTAAATTACCATAATTAAAATTTCATTTCAGGTAAACGAATGTGCCCTGGCGATGAGCTTTCTCGCATGTTATCTGCAGGGCTTATAGTACGTCTTCTGCGATCATTTAGAATTCGCTTAACTTCCGAGCCTCCTACAGTCAAAGAGATGCAAGGAAAAGTTGGAGTGACTTTGTCAGCACCAGCAGTATCGTTTATTTGTGAAAATCTTTAACGTGGATTTGTTAAAAAACGTCATTATACACAAAGAGTAAATATTGTATTTTTAGTATAGTAAAAAAGGATTGTGTTGTATAAGTGGTTGATTTTTATATTTGAGTTGGAAGTGAATTATATTTTCAATAAAGATTTTTTTAAGCCACATATAATACTCCCACCTTGATAGCTCTGGCTTATGTTATAGCAATATATTAGAAATATCTTTATTATTATAAATATGACTTATTGTAGGGATTATTGAAAAAAAATATAATATATAATTCAAGATTATCATTTATTATAAAGAACTTACATATAACGTAAATGTAATGCATTGTTTACAAAGCTAAGGTAAATATTGGTAATATACTAAATACCGAGTTCTAACTCAATTTAAGGCAACTTTGTTGCTAACAAACATTGTTTTACATACAAAATCACTATTACAACAATTATTGTAAATTATAAATTAAAGATGATATAATTACAGCGACAAATGTTACCGCTCTTAGACTAGTTGTTGTTCCTATTCTATCGTGAAATGTTACTTAGTAGAGCAAATATGATAGGTACATATGTTACATATGTTAAGTTGTAAATATTAAATGAACACAAACACAAATCTTATGGAAACATTATTTTAGGCACACTAACTCATTTAACCTGAGATCACACTCAACAAACATTCTTCAGTGCTATCTAATAATAAATAACGATCATAACATAACATTTATTTTGGTATAGGAAACTAGAGTTAAGACATTATTGAATTAACCATGTTTCTTTACGAAACTGTTACTTCGACGTGTCATCTGATTCAGGTCGATCTCAAAGATCATCAATCTAAACATAATACTGAAGTTAAAATAAAAATGTATAATCTCAACGATGGGAATTACAATACACCTAGTTAAAGTTCGGTTTACTACTTAATTGAACACTTTATGCACAGCCTCGACATACACGGGGTGATGTCGTCACTTACGAATAAACTTAATTAAGATTGTCATCGATGCGCTCTAAAACGAGTGATCATGGAATACTGGTGGGTATATTGTGGCAGAGTTCGGGACACGCCTAGTGCGCGCCGACATGACGGAGGTGCGGGTGGTCGTGCAGGACGACGGCGGGCGGGGCGGGCAGTGCACGCGAGATGAATTTTACGCGGAACAGCTGTGGAGCGATGGTCGCGCCTACAGTGCCTTCTAGAGAAGGAGGAGGTGCGCCTGATTCTGTTTGCAAATCGAACTGATGCATCATACTTGCAAAGAACATAAACATTTCGACGCGCGCCAGGACGTCTCCTAAGCACATACGACGGCCGACGCCAAAAGGCATGAAAAATTCAGGCCGTTTAATTTTTCCAGTTTCATCTATAAATCTGCTTGGATTGAATTTATTAGGTTCTTCCCAGAGATTTGGATCCATGTGAACGCAGTTAATTAGCGGAACGACTTGTGAGCCCGCAGGAATTCTGTACCCGTTAATATGGACATCTCTGCAAATAAAATAAGCCATTAACATCTCGACTTTACTTTTAATTTACAATAAATATAACGTTATTATTATTATAAAATAATTCTTACTTTGTGGGACAGTGTGCTGTAGCGAGGGGAACAATGCTAGACATTCGCAGTGTTTCTAGAATAGTAGTTTCGGTGTATGGTAAATTAGGCATATCCTCTATAGTCGGTAGCCGCTCACGGCCGACCACTGCATCCAATTCTTCTTGCACTCGTCTTTTTACATCGGGGTTTCTTAACATAAATACTATCATCCATAAAAGTGATGATTTTATTGTCTCCATACCAGCAGAAAACAAATCTCCTAAGATTTGCTTAAGTTGTAATTCTGAAAAATTTTAAAAAATTATACAACTAGTTCACGTATATATTTTTTCGCTAAAACATTTTATATCCTTTTTCTATAATATTTTATTACATTATTTTATTTTAAAATTATATATATACCATGATCTCTTCCATCAAATAGTTCTCCGTCTCTACCTTCCATCTTAGCTTTTTCAATTTCAATTAAATAGACGTCAATAAGATCTCTAGCATTATTGATGTCCAGAGTTTCCCGATGTTCATCAATTAAAGTTTGATAAAATGCAAACATTTCTTCACGATTTTTCGCAACTTTTTCTTGTACAAGGGCTTTTCCAGGAAGATACTGTAAAATAAAAGGAACATAAAATTTATGGAAACGTGAAGTCATTTTATTAAATTAATATATTTATATAGTTTTATATATTCAACAAAAAATACAATATTGTTGATACTTTATAGAATTACATTACGTTCATTTTGAAATTATAAAAATAAATAAAAATTTTCACTTACATTGTACAGCGGAATATATTCTCCATAGTGAATTTCTCCAAAAAGTTTCATACCCTCTTCTATTAAATGATTAAGTCTTGCAAATCGCGCGTCTCCATGACTAAAACGTACCGACATGGTGATACCGCAGATCACATTAGATACGCCTAGGGCAAGTAGCGGGTTTGGGTCTATTGCTTCAGCTTCAGTTCGTTGTAAATTTGCGATCAGCTCATGCACTTCACACTGATAAATAAATATATAATTAGTAATAATTCGTTTATTAAAATTACATAAAACATTTTTAATAAATTCTATTTTTTCTAATAGATTTAGTAAATAATATATTATTATATATACCTTAATACGAGCTTCCATAACTTTCTTTCCATTGCCCATATAAGTCATGCCAAATTCACGCAGTTTCTCGTGTAAGAAACGGCGTTGGCTTTTCCAGAGACGACCCTCACTGTTGATGATACCTGTACAATGGGGAGGAGTTTAAGACTAAGTGTGTGGGCGGTACCTTATGGCTACAGCACTTTACAAACTTCGCACTCTCTTAATTCAAGAATAAGTGAATTTATAATTTTAGTTATACGGCAATATAAAGATAGTGGAATTTAAGAATTTGAAACATTTATTTATATAGTTTAGAATTTATAATCATTTTGCATTTAGAATTTTAAACAAATTTGAGCAATATTTACCGAGACCATCCAAAATATGCATTAGCGGTGTACTGGGTCGTCCAGTAAACTCTTCTCGGCGAAAAGCTTCCCGAATCAGTTTATAGTCACTCATCACCACCGTTAGTTGATTTCCAAGGCGGGCAGAAAATAGAGCACCATAGCTTCTGGCAAGCTCCAAAAACGTTTTATGGCGAACTCCGAGGAAGGGAAGGTAGCCAACAACAGGTGGGCTCCACGGTCCAGGCGGCAGCTTTTGGATCTCACGCACTAAATTTATCAGCCGCATGGCCAAAAAAGTCACGCCAACGGTAAACAGCAGCGGCAACGACGTACGCGAACAACAGTAGCTCACCACTTGCCACAGGCCCCACAACAACTTAGAGTTTGTTAACATTGTTATCATTTTGATTTTTTTTATACGTTCGTAACAAAAAAAATATTTTTATAGTGTATCAACTAAACATAACACTAGTGCGCGGAGTATTAATCGTGACAACACGGATTCCTAAGCACTTTAATCGTATACCGCGTGCGACTGTCGTCTGCGCACTGGCGCGGCGCTGGTGTGGCCTTGCGAATAAATACGCGCGGGTGGCGCGCGCGCAGGTTCGTCCCACCGGCACTCCTCTCTCCGCGGCTTTTCCGTTGGCTCGCTTGCTACGAGGCGTAGCGCTTGCGTCGTAGCCGCACTAGTAAATACAAATGAAACTTTTGAGAAAAATATCTTTCCCCTTTTATAATATATAAAAAAATAAATATTGTACACACTATTTTGCTACGTAATAAGAGATAGCGGCATGTTTACATTATAAAATTGATTTGGAGATGAGTATTGATGTCAGTTTAAGAACATGCGTTAAATTTGGCGAGGGGTTAGAGGGGCCACCGAGGTCGCGCGGGTGTGCATGCAGATGATAAGATTAACGAATTGCGTAAGTTAGTGCGAAGCAAGGTGACGGAGGGTCGACGACTTGTGTACGTCGAAGAGCCTTGGGCGAAGTTCTATGCGGCCCGACCTCTAAGCGACACAAATATCGCGCATATCATTTATAATTTGAATTAATGGGTTTTTTGTTCCATTATTTTTTTTTATTTGTAATAAACGAAAGTGTTCGAAAAATTTTATATAAAATGATGCTCTGGAATAATCTTCAAATAGAAGTTTAAGTGTTTTTTTTTTTTCAAATTGTCAAACATTTGAAAATTAGCTTGTATTTAGTGATTTTTTTTGTAATTATTGTTTTTTTTTATTAATTATAAAATATATTTTTTTATATGTATTTCGAAACAATTTTTATAATAATTTAATATAAATTCATAATCTCTAATCAAATACCGATAAATAACCGAATACAAGTAGTGCATACACGTGCATATCTTATCCACATTCTTATAGAACATTTTATTATTTTTATTTATTTTTACTGTTTTCAATATCTTATATTCATACTGAATCACACGCATTTATTAAAGAATGTAAACCTATACACGCTTTAAAAGCAGTTTCATAACTTATTAAATCAATTTAATAAAACTACAAAAGGAATTAGATTAACCTTTAATAGACAATTGATGATTTTTTTCCATATAAAAAAAATACACATTCATGTAGCAGGGATATTTTTTTTTATTTCTTCATCTCATTCCTATATTTCGTACAACAGTAATAGTCAATTAAGAAAAAATATATTTTTCAAAAAATTTTAACTTGAAAAAAATATTTTAAATATTATTAAATTAATTGCAAATATTTATTTCTAAATGAATACAATAAGCTTACCTTTTACGTAGCGTACTAGCAACTCGAGCACTCGGCCAAAAGAGCAACGACCGTCCCTTTCGATCTATCATTGTAGTAGATATTACGTTATATAGGTACTATTAAATAGGGCGTTATAACATTCTATTCACAAATTTTTAATAGCATTTGACCAGAAAACATTTATTCATTACTTTCAGTTTTTTTTAAATATAAATGGAACTTTAACTATGATAAATTTGAAAAAATTGGTGAAATGTTATGTTAATTCCTAAATCATTAGAATCTCTATAATAATCAAAATCCGCCTTGATGCCATAAAATTCGGTGTTAATATTAATTTCAGGCCGGTCGTGGCGCAGCGGCACGAGGTGTGACTGCAAAACCGACTGGTTGTAGGTTCGATCCCCACTCGAGGAGATGAAATATTTACTTAAATTTATATTTCCATTTCTTCGCTCTGGTGTCGAGGTTAAGCGCGGCGTTGAGTTCTGCCACTCAACACGCAATGCCTCCAGAATTCGGCAGAAAGTGGGGAACGGAGTGTCTTAACACTAGGTTCCCTCTGCCTACCCTGCTGTGTGCGGGATACAGCGTGAAGCTAATTTTTTTTTAATTTTGTAATTTTGTTCGTTAAAATTGCTAATTATTAAAAACAGTTATTCTATACAATTGTTTTATTGAATCTTTACTTTTCAATGTTTTGTTATTTGATATTGTAGTGTTGATGGAGATGAATAAAAGTCTACTCACGGTTTACACTGAGTATATTCAACACCACTTTAAAGTACATATACTTTGAACACAAATAGTAAATCACGACACAGTTTATATAAAAGTCAACCACAAACATATATATAAAAGAGAACACGGTAAATACTGATTTGGAAGGAAATAATAAAAAAAACAATGGAACGTATGGAAAGCGCATCGAGTGGCAAGCATCGACTGTTATAATTATTATCTGCCGTCGACAAGGAGGTAGATGTGAAAACGATAACTCCTTAGCGGTTCGGTCGACGGCAGCGAGCGCTCTCATATAAATATACTAAATACGAATACTTACTATAAAATATATAAATCCTATTAAATGTATGTATGATTTTATGTATGTATATAAATGATAAATAAATAAATTACAATATTGATTTACAATGAAATATATAAATTACATATATTAAATAAACTATACATGTAAATAATAGTTCCCTACAATATTGTTTGTAAAATTATTATTTCTTTGATAATAAAAAAAAACACCGAGATATCAAAATATGGAATCGGGATCGGGGTTTACCAGGGACAGATTGCGTTTGCCGTGCACACGTACTTACCAAGGTAGATATGAAATAACTACTTTTTTAAGCGCAACAGTTTTTGCAAAATCAAATAAAATCCCAAAAGACTTAAATTACTGGCCATCGTGGCGCACTGGCACAAGTGTGTGACTGTAAACGCGACAGATATGGGTTTAATTCCCACTCGGGGAAATTAATTATATTTAATATTTTAATATCGCCCTGATAAAAAAACAAAGCGCGGCATTGAGTTCCATCAGTCAACTTGCAATGCCGTAAAAATTGTGCGGAGAGTGAGGAAAGGAGTGTTAAATTTAATTTAATAAATTTGTGTTTTAAATTTAAGAGTTTGTCTGTGATTTCAACATGACTGTGTCATTTCAAGTGCATACAGTTATTTACACAATAACTAAACATAAATAAATAATTATTTTTTATCCTGTTTTTTTTGCGGAATCGGAATTTACGCGAAACTGCTTTTGCAATGTGCGCGCACATTACTTACCGTCTACCTACGAGTAGATAGATGTGAAAAATGCGGGGGCCGCTTAAGTTCGCAATAATGGAACTAATCGAACAAGCCTATATGTACATGTATGTACTAAATTAGTGAGTGTCTTAACACTAGGTTTGCAGATTCCCTCTGTGCTATCCTGCTATGTAAATTAGAAGTAGTACTACTTTGCTTAATTTTTACTAAAAGAAAATTAAAGTTCAAATTTTCTTTAAACAATTTTAGCTTTTTATGACGCTTGGCTCGCCATTCTCTTTTTTATCTTACCAGTTACAAAATGATAAGTTTAAAAAAGGCAAAGTATTATAAGAATGAAACAGAATTTAAAAGAAGTTTGACCTAGTCGAGGGCTCTACAAAACTAGGCCAGTATTTGTTGAGCGACGTCTCAATCTTTACGCCTAATGTTCCTGAAACTATTTGCCTTTTCATTTGTCACTTTACACTCTTATAGAACTGGTTCATTCTTTGATCGTTATTCATTGTTAATACAGATGTGCGAGAGCACTCTGCTTATCCTCCTTTAATGACTTGACATAAATATATAATGTATTTTAAAGTCGATAATGAGAAAAAAACAGATTAGTAAATTTACTTATTTACGTATTAGGAAAATCCCAATATATTCAAAATCTGCATTTGTTATCCTAAAACCCAATTTCATATTACAGAATAATATATAATATTTATATTAATAATTTATATTTTTAGCAAATGTTATTCAAGAAGCCAAACGACAAGTCGTATTCTAAATTTAAAGCCAATAACGTGCAATTGAATTTTACTTTCATACAAAATCTTATAATTTAACAAATACTTAAATTTATATAGTTTATATATGTATTTTTTTATTTTTAAAATTAATATTTTAGCCTCAGAACCTCCGTGTCATCTCGTTTTGTTTCTTAAAAGCAGTGTAACAATTATGGGATATGGAATATTATTTTTTAAATTTTTCCATTACCCTAAATTATTTGATTTTGACTGTTTTATTGCACAGTGTGTCTGTACCTGATGGACTGTTTTGCATTTTTTTTTGTATTGACCGTGCAATGTATAGATTATACTTTATTATGAACATTAGGAAAGCTGACGTAGAACCAAAATAAATTAAGCTATAATAAATAAAATGCTGTTTGAAAACAAGTTATTTACGGTAAAGGACGTTTGTCGGCATTTTAAAAAACTAAGGGCTTGAAACGTTAGATGTAGAGTTTTAAGAGTTTAGCTAAAGTATAGAAAGTAACGAATTAGCAAATTAACTCCACGTGGTGGGGCTCCATATTTGATTACAATGGACGACAAATGGTATTAAAGTTTACGCGAACTAAGTTGCTGTTTAAAATATATGATATTAGTAATTTGTAAAATTGAAATAAAAAAAATATTTGTTAATTCTTTTTTATAGATAATACGAAATTAATGACAAAAATAAAAATAAAGTTAGTGGGACGATACTAGGTGTAATTGTGTGAAATAGTGCGCTGCCTACTATAAAAAGTGAAATTAGTCAAAACGCGTGAGTGTTCTACTTTTAGTTATAGAACTACATCAGTACGTGATCTCGATTAAAAAAAAACAATTCATCATCACTTATATAAAGCGCCGAAACGTCGAGTATGCAGAAGGTAGGGGATAAATCATAGAATTAATAAGTCTTTGTATATTTTTTTTATGAAAATTTTGAATAATATATATCTATTTTATACATTTTATGGGCAAGTGTGCGCATATAATTGGTTTAAATAGATGCAATTCGGATAAAACTTTGATTTTGTTAACAAAATTAAACTTCTTATAGTTAGGCATATATAGTTGTTTATCTCTTTGCTACAAATATAATTTTCGTTTTAAGAGATGTATCAATTAATATTTTTTGTAAAATTACAAATTATATTTTTTATTATTCTATGTTGTCTAAAGATACTCAAGTACATACATATAATGAAATATGTATTGCGAAAATCTTATATACTTATTGTGCACATTTATACAAAAATATATTTGTATATGGTTATTTCAAGTTTAAATAACAATTAATTATGCTTGGGTAAGCCCAATATATATTTAGTATAGTATATCTTTAGTATTTTAATAAAATTACTTAAAATAGAAAAAAAATCTTTTCTATAAAAATATCACAATATATTATTTTCTTTCTATTGGTGTTCTTTCCCCAGCTGCCTCAATTACCTGACTAAGTAATTTGTCTGAATAAGTAAATCTAAAAATTCCAAACGAAGCATATTGTCTTCTTCGTCAACCAATCACGTTTTCTATTGACCCTATATTACGAATCGATGACGAATTAAATAATAAACGCATTTTCACGCAATTTACAAAAAATGTTTGAGAAATTTTAGTTTACTATGAGTCATGATATTTTTACCTTTTCCGGACGGTTACAATTTTGAGTTTTACAATATATTCGACTTTCAAAGTTGATCTTAGAAGTATTTTACTAAAATTCTTTTTATAAATATATATCATTTAGCTTCACATTGTATTCCTCACATAGTAGGGTAGGCAGAGACAAACTGGGAACCTAGAGTTAAGAAAATCCGTTCTCCTTAAGATTCCTGTTCCACACTTTCCGCCGCATTCCGGAGGTATTGCGTGTTGAGTGGCGGTACTCAACCACCGCGTTTTGCCACGTTACCAGAGCGAAGAAATGGAAATATTGAATATTTCATTTGCTCCAGGAGAATTGAACTGACAACCTGTCGTGTTTACAGTCGCACGCTTGCGCCCCTGCCACGCAACTGGCTTCATATAAATAATTTATACATCAAACAGGCGTTATAATAATAGATGTCTGACACTAATGTTTTTTGTTTAATTTTTAAATGATGTCGCGGACGTTTTTTATCGTCTTGTCCATGACATGTGCCCTAATGTATAATATTATTAATTAAAATTCGATCGATATAAAATCTAAAAAAAAATCACTATCGCTAGTGACCTTCAATATACAAAAAGTGGGTGACACAATTTTTGCACTACCTCAAACGAGCGTGGGACGATAACTTGAGATAACCCAGGCCCTACAATCAATGAGCGCATACCCTGTGTGCATATTTTGCAATTAACAATAAGAAAACTTATTTTATTAATTAATGATTCCTTATTGTGATTAAATATTAAATATCCATCGAAGTCACAAAAACATCTTATATTATTAATGTGTATACTATCCGACTGTAGTTGTGCTCTACCATATTGTAATAATTATAAAAGAAAAACAAATATAACAATTTAATAATTATTTTAATATAAAAAAATATAATTAATTATTTATCTTGAATTAATTATCTTGAATGAACTTTTAAAGATTGTGCCTAATCTTTACACGTTCTAAATAAAAAGAGAGCGTGTACTGTACATAGTTTATCGTAGTTTAGTTAATACTTACTTACTATCTGCTATAATTTTATCATGCCTATTATATCTTATTCCGCTGAAAACACGAATTCTAATATAATCTAAATTTCCTACAGTTTAATGTACATGTATTGTATGGTCTTATCTCTTGGCATAAAAGTGGTAATAAAGATATTAAAATACTATATTTAATTTTTTATCATTTTATTTATAAGAAATATCGTTATTTCTTTATTTTTAGGTAGGGAGAATCTATTATGTTCTCTTTTTTATACTCTTTGAAGGACATTGCTTATTGCGATACGGTTCGAATAAAAAACAACATCAATTTGTTAGATTTAGCTCATCTCGTGAGCTAAAATATATAATACATATATTGTATTTTGGATCACGTTGGTACACATTTACTTTTCGTTACTACCGAGTCCCACTGTGCAATAGAATAGGTAAAACAGTACGGTAAATATATTATTTCGAAATACGTATCTAGGAATCAAAATAAAAAGTAATTCAGGGTGTTTTTTAGAAAACATTAAATACAGGACGAAAGCTAGAATGCGTACGATCGAACCCTATTGTGTAAGTGTGCGCATACATTTGGGGTAGATAGATGCAATTCGGATAACTCTTTGATTGTGTTAATAAAATTAAACTTCTTGTAGTTAGCCACTTTGGCTAGAAGTCACAGTTATTAGTCAATATCAATCCTAAGACTGAATCTAAATCTTTTACGCAATTATTAATAAATTTAAAACTAGTTGTTCTGCATATTTATAATAGACCATAATTGGTAAATGCAATGTGTTAATTTACTTGCGCACACTTACCCCGACAGTTCAAGACTTAAAACAATAACCAGTAATAGTCTAAAGTACTAAACATAACCACGATTACGCTTTTGTCTATCCGTAAGAATAGGTTACATAACATTAATCAACTTAAGATTATATATTACGATTTCGCAAGTTAAAGTGCAAAAATTTCGATTTAATCAGCAAAAAGAGTTTTAAGCATATTATTAAATATAAAAACCGCTCATATGCGAGTTGGGCTTGTCCATCGAGGGTTCCGAACCAATTTCAGGACTGTAGGTCAAGGGAAATTACAGCTTATAAAAGTTGACATACTTAAATTTGCGGGCGTATGCACTTAATTATATGAAATAAACTACAATCATTAGTGTGTAATAGTTTTTATCTGTAGTATGAATATAAATTTATAGTTTTCGATTTTTTTCCCTAATTTGTATTGCAAGTACTCACTTCTTACCAACTTCATATTTGTAGGTCTACGGGAAAAATCCAATGAATTTGATAAAGCGACGAATAAAGTTGATAAACTTTCGTTAAATTTTCACTTTTTGATTTACACGAGACCGTACATCTGAATACATACATTAATTTCAGCTTGATAAATGAAGAGTGGCGCGGCGCATTGACATAACGCGTTTGTGTTGCCACACTGACGATTACAATTGTCTAAACCACTGGTTTCCAAACATTGGTCCGCGGACCACCAGTGGTCTGCAGAAGCCTAAATATGATCCGCGAACAATTTTAATTTTATGATTGGATGGGATGTTGAGGCGAAGTTTTTGTTTGATTATCACAGTTAATTTTTATTATTCCTACATGCATAGTGGTCCCTGCTACCAAGATTGATATAAAAGTGGCCCTTGATCAAGAAAAGGTTGGGAACCCCTGGTCTAACCGAACACCATACCCCACACGTCGAAATGTTGAGATATAGGTTGCGCGCTCACTTACCCACTGCGTTTAGTTACTCCTAATGGCCATGACCACAGCAGCTTATCACCGCTAAAATATAAAATACTAAGAAAACGTTATATAACTCTGAACGTGGACTCCGGTTATTCCGCTTCTGACAAGTACCTACAAGAAGATAAATCGCCAATTGTGATAATACTTGTAGTTTTTGTAGCTATCAGTTAATTTTGAACATAAATATGTAGTAAACAAACATTGTTGACGTATTGTTATTGAAAAACATATTTATATTTAAGTTATATATGTAGTACTTTCAATTCTACATATATAATAAAACTGAAACTCATCGCTCTCTGTATTTGGAAGATATAAAAGAAAATCTTTTATTGGGGACATTGATTGATGAACACAAAATAATAATTTTTAAAAAATATATTTGTTCGTCTGTGCATTTGTTTACGCTAATCATAGAAACAATTTAACTTGCTAGTTTTCAGTATTGTATTTTAGCAAATTTTCCTTAACATTTAGTGTTTGTTTTATTTCAATGGCTTCATAAACAAAAAAGTTATGTCAATGGATGTAAAGAATTACATGCGACAATATTGGTACAAAACAAGGGTTTTATTGGTTTTAAGTTTCTGGAACTTTAGCTATTAATGTATGGATAATGTCTTTGAAATGATAATGGTATTATCACGAGATAAGTAATTCAGACGAGGAAATAAATAATTGTCTAGTACAAGCGGGCGAAGCCGCGAGCAGGTATAATAATATAATAATGTTTACTTATGAACCGAATAAAATAAAACAAGTACTAAATGTTAAGTGATGTTTACTAAAATACAAAAGTACACTTAAGCCGTTTTTGAGATTAGCGTGAACAACCGCACAGACAAACTGACCAAGTACTAGTACATTGTCAAATGCCCGTTATAACAATTTATCTTATATATCCTCCATGTTATATAGACATCGATGAGTTACGATTTTATTGTAAATATCGAAAAGTTGTTTCTTTTTTCAAATATTCAATTGAATATTATTATGGGAATTACGAAAATGCGACCTAAGTTTTTAATAATTTTTACATAACAAATCTCAAGTGTATTGCAAAAATACATTATAGGTATATAAAACACAAACGTAATTCAGTGAATTAAGTAAATAATTCAGTAATTTAAGCGGGCGAACCCGCGAGCGGTCGCTATTAATGTTATCAAATAAGCCTTAATAAGTTAGTGACAATATTATCGTAGTCACCGTCGTCGTTCCAGCTTTACGACGTCCATTGTTAGATATAAACGACAATCGCTGTCCTGTCCTGTCTTGTGCTGCCTGTATTGGCAATCTTAAAACATAAGAAAGTTCAAATTCAGAATGAGAAGAAAAAATATTTTTATGAATATAAATTATGTCAATTACAAGGTTATCTGACGACTGAAAAAGTGCATCATAACACATATTATAACATAAATAAACAATGGCTATATTAGAAAATTTTAAATTGCAATAAGGACAAATAAGGACAACTTAAAATTTTATAATATAGGTGACATAAGAAGACATGTGTATGTTAATAACTGCTCAAATCTTAGCATTGGAGTTTTTAAGAGTTTATTACTTAATTTTATCAAAGTTACAAATTTTACTTATATTCCTATATATCTAAACCATATTGATATTTTACGAGTCCAAAATAAATGTAGGAAATCCCTAAGAATTTATAACCAAAGACAAAATATTTTTTTTATTTTGCAACTTAAGAGATCTGTCACGGTCAAGACAAGCCTACATAATATATTATAAGGAGCGCTTATTTGCAAATAATTGTTAGACGAAGTGCTACTTTCATTAGATCGTAGTCTTGTCTACATATTTCGGAAAATGTAATCAGAATGAGCTAGTAAATTATAATATCTAATATTATTTTCTATCATCACCATTTAATTCTGAAACTAAAATTTGCATGAATGATTTCTTATAATTAAAAATGATAAGCAACGTTTCGAAGTTGCCAGTTCAGAGGTTTCGTGTGTCGTTACGTGGAAACGTTGTCATCCGACGTAGGCATGTCGCGTTCATAATCTCTTCCCAGGATTACAATGTAACCCAAAACGTTAAACGCATTACGTGAATGAGAAATAACTTATAGTGTATTACTAAATCACATATTAAAGATGGGAAAAAATACGTAATTAAAATTATAAATAATTAAACAAATATATTTAAAAAAATTGTTGTTAAATTGTTTTTATTGCGGAAGCATAGTATGTTTTTAACGTTCATATCGCTACCGTATCACTGGATAAAATACAATGTACGAAATTAATTACGTAATAATATTTATTATGTGAAAAATATAAAGAAAAAAAGGCCGAAAAGAATAAAAAAATGTTAAAAAAGTTAACAAAATTGTATCGCTTACCAATCAAGTATATTCCTATAGACATGTTCATGTAGTGTATTGTTAGCTTTAATTCTTAGAACGGACGCACTCGATAGAAGGAAATGTATACAAAATTATATTTATATATATTTTTTGTGATGCCTTCTATTGATGTCCATTATTTAATGAATAATGTGTTTTTAAAGGTAAATAAAGATAAATAAATATAACTAATTTAAGTTGGAACTAGGATATATTGGATAGGTACATATGTATGTATGTTACGCCTAGCTCGCAGTTGTGAACCTTATAATTAAATTAAGATGCAGCTGCAAGTGTGATAATAGTTTTCAAATATCAATAGTCACACTATATGGCAATGGGTTGTTGAACTCAGCAAAATATTATTACATAGGCAAAGGCTATCTAGGCTTCTTACGCAATTACATTTGACTATGTTCTAGGGGAATCCCAAACTAAAAGTTACAGAATATTTTATAAATTATTACAAAATATGTTTTACCTCTTCACTTACCTATAAAGTAGCTATCTATACATTTAGAGAACTTTAAAAAAAAAATTAAATTAAATTAGCTTCACACTGTATCCCGCACACAGCAGGGTAGGCAGAGGGAACCTAGTGTTAAGACACTCCGTTCCCCACTTTCTGCCGAATTCTGGAGGCATTGCGTGTTGAGTGGCAGAACTCAACGCCGCGCTTAACCTCGACACCAGAGCGAAGAAATGGAAATATAAATTTAAGTAAATATTTCATCTCCTCGAGTGGGGATCGAACCCACAACCAGTCGGTTTTGCAGTCACACCTCGTGCCGCTGCGCCACGACCGGCGCAGAGATAAAACTTTTTGTACGTTAATTTTATAAACATCTCTTTTCCATAAAATGATTTCAAATTACATCTAGAATCACGATAGACAATAATTTTGTGGTAATTTACCACCTTTTTTTCTTTGATATTACAGCAATAAAACTAATAGTAAGTTTTAATATAAAATTATACTTAGGTAATTTTATATAATCCTCGAAATAATAATATAAAACAAGATTTTTCATACTGCGGAACTCTTTAGGCAATGAGCAAAAAGTGTAGAAGGTTTAATGACCGAAACCCTATCCTTGCCTTGCCTTCTAAAAACACGTCCTCTAAATAATTCGTCTGGTCTACGAATTTGACAACGAATTTACGACCCATTGTTTAGAATATTTTGAATGTTTTCTTCTGTTTTGTCAAAAAGAAATGTCTAGACATTTTAAATTCCAAGAGCGAAAAAGATCTCCATTTCGAACGGAGATAGGAATGAGATAAACGAAGTAAAATAGTTAAGTTGTGGCAAATGCTTTTTTATTATATGTTCGTCATATATGGCCACTATTGTAGATTTGGTGAAAAAATTATCGTGGTGCATGTAGAGGAGTACCTAGCGCAGTAGCAATAAACATGTATATATGCATGTAAGTATAAATTGTCACAATTAACTAATTATAAAATTAACCGAGACCAGTCGCACAAAGCGTGACAGCAGACGCGACTGGTTGTGGGTTCAATCCCCATTCGAGGAAGTGAAATATTTATTTACATTTATATATTCATTTCTTCGCTGGTATCGATACAAGAGCCTCCATAATTCGGTGGAAAGTGGGGAACGGAGTGTCTTAACACTAGGTTCCCTCTGCCTATCCTGCTGTGTACAGCGGGATATAGCGTGAAACTACAAAACATTTTGTAGTATAAGTTCCCTTTGGTTTATGTCAACGAAGGAGTGGTAGCTTATATAAAGTTAATTAATATTACTATTATAACTCAATTTTAAGAAAAAAAAATATCTATTAAAAAAATATCCTAAAAATGCAGATTTGTATACATAGGTCAAGTATACAAGTAGTACGTAGATTAGCCTTATATACTACCTGCGTTTAAAGTGACACGCTTCGCTACGACAGACCTTTTTTGTTATGCTAATATACCCCAAATTTACAGGTATTTTTTTACCAGTTTATTGCTAAAAAATACTTGTATATTATTAGGTGCATTATTATGATTAAATAAAACAAATAGTGACAAACTCTGCAACAGTTTCACAAATCCTAATGACCTGTGACGTCACGTCTAATCTAACGTCGCAATTCGCGTCCGAAGCGATAACCTAAATTTCTACAGTTGATGCTCCAAAAATTTAACTAAATCTTAAGAGATAATTGTTAATAATAGGAGGTAAATAATTTACATTCATAATTTATTAATATATATGTCGAATACTTACTTAGAAAGAGTGGATTAATACTTTAAAAATGTATCAAAAAATATATCAAATCCATACTTAATATAAAATATCGCATATTTTTGTTTTATGAACCTTTTATTAACCAACTTTAGCAGCAGTATTCAATTTCTTGTCATTTGTAAGTTAATTTGATTTTTTATTTAAAAGAGCTTACTTTCAACTTTACACCTATATACGTATCTATCTACGTTATCTATTTATTATATTAAAAAGTCGTGGGCTTTTAGGGATCCGTACTTTAACATACTTAAGGAAGAACATTAAGGATCACTTTGTTGTTGTAAAATTGTCTATCAAGACTATTTATCTCAAGATTAAGTTCCCAAAATTAAGTTGGTCAACTTTTATATATTGTGGTTCCCGATGACCTACAATATTGATATTGGTACGGAACCTTGGGTGGGTGGATCCCATTCGCATCGCATCGATTTTACTTAAAATAGCACTAGATGAATTTGTTTAGTATAATAAAATAGCTAAGCATTGTTCTTTAAAGATTATTTGTCATTATTAAAGACCAAGGGGCGAAATGTCGTTATGAATGACAATATATTGTAAATTGAAGCCCACTTTGTATAGTTAAACAGTATCTGACTGTGAACTCGATGCTTGTGGAAAGGGGAATTATTATTTTTTAAATTGTTTTCATTTCGGAAATACAAAGCGCGACGTTGAGTTCCTCTACTCAACTACCAATGTTTCGAGATCTTGACACTGCACTTGACATTTAATTTTGCATACTTGCGATGTAGAAAAAACATCTGAGAGACTATTATAGAGATAGATTATTATTTTTAAATTGCAATAAGATTCGTTTTCTTGCGCAATCTATTCATTTGTAAAATACAAACCTAAAATATGGCACTGGTTTAAATTTTTAAGTATATGTACTTAAACATTAAAATAGTCATTCTGTGTCTAAATCTACACAGAAAATAAGTATTTACGTAACATAACACGCAGATATTTAAAAGTCCTGACAAATTCGGCCTATCTTTGAATATATAATTAATAGTAGGGGGCACCTTACAGATAATTTGGACGGCATTTAAGCCAGGTCACCTTGCTGATAAAGTTGATAATTTTGATTCATTCTAACTACTATTAAATTAACTGGTTTTATTTTTACTATTCTACATATATAATATATTTTTTGTTCTTACAAATTGATTTATTATACGTATAAATATACCTATATTGAAACAGGTTTATATTTCTTTCTGTTTTACTGTCGTTTTTAAGGTACTAAATAGTATTGAATATTTTTGTATAACAAGTCAAGAAAAAAAGAAAGTGGAAAGTGGGAAACAGAGTGTCTTAACACTAAGTTCCCACTGCCTACCCTGCTGAGTGCGGGATACAGCGTGAAGCTGTTATAGATATACAAATAAATATATGTCATAATTCATTTGGACATAAGTTAAAGAATTAAGTTTATTTAATGATTATGTATCAGGTTTAAACTTATATTTTTTTTAATAATATTTATTACTTACAAATCTCAATGTTTTTTTTCAGAAAACTTATTTCTTATAATATTATAAGTTATGATTTATCTAAAATACCCACTTAGCGTGTATTTTGTGAAATCTCGTTGGTTTGGACTGCGCGAATGAATGAAGAATGGAGTTTACTTTATCTAAATGATTGTGACCTGTGTACGTATAATATATGATGTAATAAGAAATATTGAACGTGAAATTTGTCAACAAAAGAGTATACGCGACAAACAAATATAGCGAAAACTTTGTATACGTTAAAAAGATTACTACTAAGATTAGGTATATAATGCGTACACATTCTACGTACCCATCACAACTAAATATGATAACGTTAGATTTGCTCGAAATTTCTTGAACATAAATAAATAAATCAGCTTCATGCTGTATCCCGCACACAGCAGGGTAGGCAGAGAGAACCTAGTGCTAAGACACTCCGTTCCCCATTTTCCGCCGTGTTCTGGAGGCATTTTGTGTTGAGTGTTGGAACTCAACGCCGCGCTTTGTCTCGACACCAGAGCAAAGAAATGAAAATATAAATGTGAATAAATGTTTCATTTCTTCGAGTGGGAATCGAACCCACAACCAGTCGATTTTACAGTCACACTTTGTGCCTCTGCGCCACTCTGCATGAGAATGATTTAATAGCATTATATAGTATAAAACTTCAAATTTCCATCAATACTCTTTCATTGAATTATTTTTCACAACAATTACATCGAACTGCTTTTGTTCAAGGAAATTTTGATTCATATTTTATTCATAACAGCTTACTATGTACTTATTTCCATATATACAACAACAACTTCGTTTTTAGTTTTTACTATATCACAGGACTTGAACCCGCGTCAAATATATAGACGCGGGTTCAAGTTTCACATGATAATGATTTTTACGCAACACTGAAAGGTGATTCACTTAAAATTATTTTATAGTATTCAATGTTTCAACTTGAAATACTATACGAATACAGTTTGTTGACACAAAATAGACTCTAATAATTTCGTTACATAATGTCACCGCAATGTTATATGTTTTTTTTCCTATTTGTTCATGAATGGAAGTTCAATAACCTTATATTTATAATTGAATGTATTAAGTAACTGACTTGCTTTACTATAAAATATAGAGTATTATTTATCAATATAATTACTAGTAATCTACTATATAGTATAAGCTGTATAAAATTTATTCTTTTTAATTGACTTCTGTAAGAAAAGAAGGTTATCAATTCGACTGTATTTTTTTATGTTTCTTACCTCAGAACTTTTGACTGGGTCAACTGATTTTGATGATTTTTTTTCATTTGAAAGCTAGTGTTTCCCGTGTGGTCCTATTTTATCTCATCCATTTTAATTTGGTTCATATCTGACAATTGTATCTATCAGAAAATCATTTAAAGTCGGGTTTTTTTTTGTTAAAAATTAATTTATTTTACGATTTTTTAGTGACGGGTAGTGATTAAAAGGATGCTTCTTAAACAAGTAGGTAGTGGTTGTCTTATGTACAACTAATGAATTGAACTGACGAAAAGTAAACCGTGGTTCGCCAGTTTTAACAATTATCGTATAATTATTTGTAACTATTACCGTATAATTATAAATTTTAACTAAAAAACCAAATTTGTTCAATTTCAATTAGATCTCATAATCAGATCCTAACCACACTTAAACCAAACTATATCTTGAAGTGTATTCCAATAAAAAAAGAGTCATCGAAATCAATTGGCGTAAAACAAACAGGCTTAGTAATTTGATATTGTAGTAAGATTGTTGTAGCATTAGCTTGACACCGACTTTATACTATTAAAATGATAAAATATTTCTTTAAATATTTTTGTTTAACAAAATTAACTAAATTTATTTTTTAATTTTATTTATGTTTGCGCACAATCTACATTAGACTGTCGTAGTGTAACAGTATGTACCTTGGGTATAAGTTAAATATAAATAAATAAAATAAAATATGCATGGCTATACGCATAAATAACATAGTTAATTATGAATAGTACAAACTATATATAGAAACTATATATTTTAAATATCATATTAATCGGGACGAGTTCGTGTATTGTCGTCCCGAGTGTCGCAACCGTCGTTCCGTCTATATGGGTGGTAGTGATGCTTGGAAGGCAGCGGTCGAGTCGAACTCTTAAGTACTACGGTACTAATAAATATGATGCACATAAAGACTCGTACCAAGTATATTATAAATATAATATAATAATTCGAAGCCTATGATGGCACGATCTTTTAGGATCGAATTTCTTATAAAGGCAATATATGTGTAGGGGCGACACATATTGTGGATCCAAGTGATCTTTGACCAATATTATGATATTGAATGTTGCTTGACGTCGCGGAAGCTGACGTGATGGGCTTATGCGAACTGTTATAGCGACATTAACTATGTCGTGGCTGATGCCGTCTCGCAGTACGCTCGCGATACGTAAGCTGTGCTTGTATGGCGTTGGTCATTGACATATTATATACCACTTCTACGACTTGGTATACGACTAGTAGGTGTGTGGTGCTATTTTATGTCCCAGCTCCGGTGTATGTAGTAGTGTCCGCCCTCATACGGGTGTGTGGTGCTATTTTATGTCCTGGAACTCTGGTGTATGTAGTAGTGTCCGCCTACGGTTCGAGACACGACTGTGGGGTGTGTGCCGTGCGTTTATTTAACATATCGGCCGCCTTGCGGTAGTGCGTTCGTTCCAACGACTTATATTGATCTCACAAATCGATCAACATCACGAATCACCATTCTATAATAATATAATCTTAATATAAACAAGCGTAACAAGTACCTTCGGAAAGATCACACACAAACGTTTCGGAGGGTTCAACGATGACTGTAAAGCTGCGGTCTGGACGTAACTCACGGTGTAGGGGCGGGGCCCGTACTCTTTCTTCCTTTTATTATAACTAGTTCGCAGTTATAGTGGAGAGGAAGCTGTTATAGGACGAGCTCTTGGCTTTTCCTCGGACGAGTTTCGAGTTATGACAATGTCATATTGTCGAGTTTCCAGTTATCTAAATAACTGACACAAGAACAACTTCTGATGGCAAATATCTTATTAAAGCGATACCTTCTAATGGCATGATATAAAATTCTTAATACTGTTACCTCTGAATCTCTAAAAGATTTTGGGTTCTTCACGATCACAACTATAAAGGGTTCTACCCACTAGACACATCACGAGCCAAGGCATTATTTATTAAATAATATTTTCAAAAGTGTTTGGGATATCAGTTACAGTAGCTAGCTAGCTTTATACGAAGCGTGGCGTTGAGTCCCGTCACTTAACACGCAATGTCGGATATTCGGGTGAAAAGTGGAAAAATCATAAAAGGGTAGATAGAGAGCTTCTATGTAGTAACATTAGATATCTTCTCTGCCGATAAAAGTGTAAAGCAGCGTAAGATAGGATGTATGTATTATACATTTTAAATATAATACTTATATGGAATATTATATAATTATTTAATATTATTATGTATATATACCTATTACATATCGTTATGCAATATTAAATATCTAATCAAATTTAGATGGATATCTACAATTTTTTAATTGTGCATATCGTTATACTGAGGAAATGCACTGGAAATCTGTATTGGAGTGACAAGATTTTTTTAATATATATTTCTAGAAACTGTAAATAAAAAAATAATAAACGACACTAAACAGGCCAACGAGTTCATGGCCACAATCATAATCTTGTTTACTATATTATATATTTTAAAACATTTACATATCTACATAATATAATAAGCGAACTCTACCGACTCTATTCAAATATTATATTGATATATCCATAATATAATAGAATATATATGTATATCTATAGTAAAACACTACTCAAGGTCAAGCTATAATATGATTGTGATTATAATTTAATATTTTAAATAATTCGATTTAATATCTGTTCATGCGCAGGTCTCGTGGTAGAGTAATCATTTAAATAACAGTTAAAGGTCGAAATTGGCCCTAGGCTCAAAGGTTGTCGTAATTGAAAAAAAGTACGTTTAGTAACAACAATGAGATCAGTCGCAGGCGCAGGAGTACAAAGTGTGGCTGTAAACGCGACTGGTTGTGAGTTCCATCCCCCAGGAAGTTAAATATTTATTTTAATTTATATTATCATTTCTTCGCTGTGGCGTTGAGTTCGCCACTCAACACACAATGTCTCCAGAATTCGGCGCAAAGTGGGAGTGTCTTAACACTGGGTTCCCTCGGCCTACCCGACTGCGTGCAGGATACAGCGTGATCAGCTTGCAGCTGATTTTTTTTATAATACTATGTACTTGTGAGATGACGAAGGAATATTTTCTAATTAATAAATTATAATAAAATAGATCACTAAAATATTCCGTTTGTAAAGTATTTTATCAGTATTTGTAAGAACTATGTTCTTTTGCGTTTATCTCTTGTTAACTGGCTGATTGTTTTTTGATGTTATGTAAAGAATATATATTAATATAAGTAAAGGAGTAGACTGTAGTTTAGAAACAGCTATCTGGCTTCCTCTTTATATAAGACAGATACTGTGGATGATCTTACAGCACTATTTATCACATTCTTGGCGGACCTTATACTAGTTATAACTACGTAGCCGAGATCTCAGATTCACCTTTTGTTAAATTTACCTCTGGTCACTCTTCCTGCACCTTCAGGCGTCCTCACTAAACAAAGTAGCCAAATATTCTAGTATCTTTACACCATCAGTACAATCATCCATAGCTAACAGCTTTGTGTATGCAATTTTAGTAGTAGTAAAAGTTATACTTATATAGTTACTTATTATTTTTTCAAATTGAACAGCAGGCAGAGGGAAGCTGGGAACTTAATGTGAAGACGCTCCGTTCCCCACTTTGTGAAAATTTCTGGAATTATTGTGTATCGAGTGGTGAAACTCAACGCCGCGCTTTGCCTCCTTACCAGAGAGAGAGGCAACAAAAATATTTAATATTTCATTTCCTCGAGTGGGAATCGAACCAAAATCAATCAGTTGGAAGAGTTCATTATTTTCTTTTCATTAGAAACTAGAATAATTTATTCATTAAAAATGTGAGCATCATTGTAATGTAAAAAACCAAACCAGCGTGGGTTCCGTACAAAAATTTAAGGTCTTGAGCTTTTTCTCCAATTCAAGCTTAGATTAGCCAGAGCCCCTTCATCTGATACTTATTATGCTATTATTTTTTTAAGATTTAACCACAAATGTATAGTTTTCAGTTTCTTTTAAGCACTAGTACTACCTATAGTTCTACCCTATTAATATTGATTCTCTTTATAATATCGAAATAAGCGTTTTTTGCTATATAAACAGCCATATATTTTTTAAGCAAATGTAGAAATCAAGGGAATCAAGTGACCGTAGATCTGAGTATATGGTTTGTTTGATCTGACTATACTTTAACTCAATATCTCCAAGAGTTTCTGAGATAAAGGCTATAGACACACAGACGGACGGGCAACAAAGTGATCTTATAAGGGTTCCTTTTTTCCTTAAAAACTAAGGAAACTTAAAAAAAATACTTGTATATACTTTAACCTTATCTGTACATATAAGAAAATTGTTACTGATCGCTGATCGTACTTGGAAAATATTTTAGATAAAGTATATTTGGGGGGAATTTATCAATGTAAGATTGAAAAATTGTAATAATTTTGTCAAACGAAATATTTTGAATAAATATATCTTTTACGCTGCAACAAAGACTGAACAAGGAAACTCTAAAGCCGTTTCTGAGACTAGCTTGCACAAAAGTACAGACAAACAGAAACAAGCTTTAAATATCAATTTTCTAAGTTCAAATAAAAAAAACCCGAGGCTAGTCGTGGCGCAGGGGCACAAAGTGTGACTGTAAATCGACTGGTTGTGGGTTCGATCCCCACTCGAGGAGATGAAATATTTACTTAAATTTATATTTCCATTTTTTCGGCGTAGAGTTCTGCCACTTAACACGCAATGCCTGCAGAATTCGGCAGAAAGTGGGGAATGGAGCTTAACACTAGGTTCCCTGTGCCTACTCTGCTGTGTGCAGGATACAATGTGAAGCTGATTTATTTATTTTAATTAAAAAAACAAACAATAAGCAATAACAACAACAACAACAGCATTGATAAATGTAGCCAATAATAGATTGTACCTTGTAATAGACTGTACCTTCCATGTACAGACAGAGAGCGATCAGTTATAATTCTATTATATATATAGATATATATTATATAAGCAGAATTTGTATAATTTTTTAACAAGTAAACATTAAGAATATTTGTTTGAAATGATCTATATTTTCAACTGACATATATCCTTGGCCGGGGATCGACACTGAAGCGAGCAGCGTAACTAATCACGAGGTTATGCAACCATTACAGCCGGCGCGGCGTGCGTTATACAATATGAAAGAAATGTGTGCCTTCATATAGGTATTAATAAAAAAAACGTATATATTTACATATATACGTATTTTTTAAATTTTTGGTCAGTGTTAGAATCTTATAATGTAAATGTACGTTTATATATTTTTCATTATTTCCAACTTCACAGCAGGATAGGCAGAGGGAGCCTAGTGTTAGAGACTCTGCTCCCCACTTTCAGCTGAATTCTACCTCCATACCCATACCTCCAGGTATTGCGGCCTCTGCACCAGAGTGTAGAACTAAAATTAAAATTAAATAAATTAAATTAAAATAAAAAAATTAAAGTAGAACTAAAAATATTATATATTTCATTTCCTCGAATGGTAATCAAACCTACAAACTGTTATGATTACAGTCACTCACTTGTGCCTCTGGGCCACGATGTTCATAGCTTTACACTGTATTCCACAAATAGCAGAGTAGGAAAAGAGAACTTCATGTGAAGTAAGTCAGTCCGTTTCCTCTACCTTCCTGTGCACTTTTCGAGATATAGTTAATACCATATATGGATTGGTGGGATTTATCGTGTTTTACCTGTTTATTTGGGTGAAAAAATGAAAATTCAAGTCGCGTTTACAGTCAGACGCTATGCTTGTGCGCTACGACGGCCCCGGAAATACGGATGGTATGCAATAATTCAGATCATATATTTTTGTAAAAATCTTTCATAATTATATTAATGTAGACCTTCCATATAAACATATAATATGCTTAATTTATATAAATAGAATAATATAAAAACAAGAGATTCGAAATATATTAACTTGATCTACTTATAGTTTTGTGTACAAAAAAATATTATATTATTATATTAGCCGTTGAGGTTTAAATTTAAATAAGAAAAAACCGTTAACCGCCATGGCGTTAACAAAATAGTAATTGTACTAAACCTAAAATCTTATTTGCATGTACTTTTGTACTGTATAAAATATATTTTTTAAAGTGAAAATATATACTAGAAATTTATATAATAGTTCTTAGTTATTGTATTAATGTTTATATGAACATAATATGTAACGCTTTTCTAGATATGTATGTATATATATAACTGCACTATTGTAAGGACAGCACTGCGATAGGGTCAAGTAGTACCACGAGTATATCCGATCTTACACAATCGATTTTAATGAAATTGATTGTTGTAATTTGCTTGACGTTTTACTATGTATTGTCGGTGCATTTTTTATTACAAAAAAAAATATATTATTAGTATATTAGTATTATTATACACTCGAGGAGAATATTATTTATTACAGTATTTTTTCGAATACTATTTTCAAAGTGAGACTGTAAAATCGATTGGTTGTGGGTTCGATCCCCACTCGAGGGTATAAAATATTTACTTAAATTTATATTTCCATTTCTTCGCTCTGTGGGTAACGGAGTGTCTTAACACTAGATTCCCTCTGCTTACCCTGCTGTGTGCCGGATACAGCGTGAAGCTGATTTTATTCATATTACACTAAATAAATATAGAAGTAACTTTTGGCGCTTTGATAATGATTGATTAGTTTTTATTTTGATTTTATAGAATTAAGTTTATCGATTTCAATTAAATATTATGTTATTAATATATAACTATATATAGATAACGTGGGGAACGGAGTGTCTTAACACTAGGTTCCCTCTGCCTACCCTGCTGTGTGCGGGATACAGCGTGAAGCTGATTTTTTGATTTTTTTTAATATATAACTGCATTTAAGTCTTCGTAGTGCATATGTAACTAAAATAAGTAACTACGCTACGAGACTGCGCTTCATGTTTATTAAATATATATATATATATATATATATATATATATATATATATATATATATATATATATATATATATATATATATATGTAAGCCGTGTGTACAAATAAAAATGTATAATGAGGTTTATTTTGGCAAGGATAGGCGGCTAGTTAACCTTGGTGTTCGGCAGTGCGATGTTCGGGAGCCAAAGTTGCGCAACGCGCGGGTCAAGGCTGGGAAGGCGCCGCCCTCAATTTTGGTGATAAAAAATTTCCAACACATATTCTTTGTAAATTATCGGACTTCGTTCGACGAATTCGCACTATATAATCATTATTTGCGTAAAATATTTACTAATAAAAAATAAAAACATATATGGCATTACGTAGTATAATCTACATGAATCATTTAATTGTGAAATTTTATATTTGGTACGCACCAAACAGCAAAGAGTATTTGCAAAAAAAATAAAAAAAATAGGATTTTCATTTATCTGTACCATAACGTCTAAAACCTGAATATTCCTCCTTCCTTTATCTTTTATGACATTTGTGATGGATGTTACTTCAAATTACAAATTTATATGAAACTTTACAGTGATATAGCTTATACATCAGAATAACACATCATAAACACTAAACAAAATATACACTAAAATTTATGTTAAGATTTTGTATAATTTGGCAATAATATAACAATCAATTAAAGAAGGCGAAGCCGCGCGTGGGTAGTGGGCGCCAGTTATTATATAATTTTTTATTTTCTCAATTTTACTAATTATCGAAATAATACATTTCAAAAACGTATTTCAATATATTTTCTTGGCTGAGACGCCATACACTTTTCATAACTTAAAAGTAAACTTTTTTAAAATCTTTAAAACATATCGATACTATTAAAAAAATCGATATTGATGATTCATAATACAACACTTTTATTCGTGAACACACAGAAAACTTATATAATAATTATATTTTGTATGTACCTAATGTGTATGCGAATACCTATTTAGTAAACGAATACCTATCTACTGTAGTCGTTATTTAGTTCTGGCAATTCCTAAATAAATTTTATTTCCAAAGATTATTTTTTTATTTTTGTTCCCAATCTTGCAAATGTGTTACGTTGTGTTATAAATACATTACGTTGATAGTGTGGTAAAATAATCGATTTATATAATCTCAAGAATGTGTTTGAGGCGCCAAACTTCTTTATATGGTACACATGGAGACCTTGACCCGCCTGATTACTGGTAAACTCGTTACAGTATCAAGAGAAAAATAATGATAAACTCGAACGTGACCAGTATGAAATGACTTTTAGTTACTTCAAAAAAAAAATACAAAAGAAAACTTATAATTTTATAACTAAAATATCTCCTAAGTCGTTTACCTTCAGCGTAAGTTATTATGCAAAAGCTAAATAATTTAGGAGATCAAAAATGATAGGTATTAAAAAATTTAAATTAGCGTTCTTTGGGTAAATAATTAGCAACTATACTAAATTATTTATTACTATATAGGATACAAATGTAATTAATACATATTTTAAGAAACGAGCACATTATTAATGCTTCTAATGACTTAAATACAATCATTAAAATATTATTTTAAATAAACATTCTTAATCTAAATTATTATGATTTCTATAATATATGTAGTATGTACATACTATGTAGTTCCACTTTAGAAAAAAAAAGTCGATATGAAATGAAAGCTACGTATTTTGTCTATCCTTATACTGTCATATAATATTCATATATTTACATATATGGAATAAGTACATAAAGGTAAATAGCGTAAGGATTTACATAAATAAAAATCATTAAATGATGATACGTACCTAATATGTATTTTGAAAATAATTGATTTCATTTATTATATAAAAATCTACAATATTATATTATTAATCATACGTACGTACATAGATATAATTTTTATATATAATTTTTATTATAATATATTCTAGTATAATGACGAAAATTGTATTAAATTTATGTCATTATGAGGCTAGTCGTGGCGCAGGGGTACAAAGTGTGACTGTAAAACCGACTGGTTGTGGGTTCGATCCCCATTCGAGGAGATGAAATATTTACTTAAATTTATATTTCCATTTCTTCGCTCTGGTGTCGAGGAAAAGCGCGGCGCTGAGTTCTACCACTCCACACGCAATGCCCTGCAGTGTGCGGGATACAGCGTGAAGATGGTTTTTATTTTATTTAATGTCATTATTATGGTAACAAGGCAAAGGGAACGGAATTGTCTTAATGGGGAACGGAGTGTCTTAGCACTGGGTACTCACGTTTCCTCTGCCTACTCTGCTATGTGTGAAGCTAAAAAAAACATTCTAGTATTTGGCCATCCTGGCAAGCTGATACAGTCAGATGATGTCATCGATAATAAAATTGTGTCTGGAAGGATATCATTCAACTATATTTATGATTCTAATTTAAATATCTAAGCGTAAAAAGTTAGGTATTCTAAAAAATATATTTTGTATAAGTTATAAATACGACATAGGTTTTGTTTTTCTTAATTTCATTTACAACTTTTTTATAGCTACAAGATTTTTTTATTCTAACAGCTACATAAATGTTAAGTCTTTAAAATACAAAATAAAATATTTTAAATGTTAAAAGAGGGATATTTGCTTGCTCAGAAATTGGCGTCCATGTTTTTTTTGGTGCTGAGCTTGTCTACATCGTTATTCGATTTATCCTTTTTTCATAAATATGAGTAGCTATTTTTTAATTTTGGTTTACTTCTTTTTACATTATATTATACCAATAGATTACGACGTTTAATATTAATCTATATATATAAAAGGACATGTACCTGACTGACTGAGGTACGCACAGCCGTAACCGCTGTTCGTAGAAACGTGAAATTTGGACAGATGTTTATTTTCATAATCTGGATATCCACTAAGAAGGGATTTTGAAAAATTTTAACCCTAAAGGGATGAAATAGGAGTTGAAAGTTTGTAAAGATTTTTTTAAATCGGCACCGATTTTTATAAAATTTGAAATTCAGACTCTTAAAAATATTTAATTGAATACGTATTTCATGGTTTTTTAGAATTTACCCCCTAAGGATTCAAATAAGGAGTTGAAATTTTATATAGAAAAGTCTTTAAATCGCCACCGATTTTTATAAAAAATTAAAAAATGTAAACTGTTAAAAATATTTTACTGAACACGTGTTTCGTGGTTTTTTTAGAATTCACCCCTAAGGGTGCAAATACGCGGGCGAATCTGCGTGCGCCCACTAGTACATTATAAAGCGTTAATACATTATAAAATATTCATATGAGTAAATTAAATATTAACTGGCTGACTAAAATATATTATTATACTTTAGTCAACAAGTTGTGGCGCAGGGGCACCGACTTGCGACTGTAAATGCGATATGTTATGGGTTCAAATCCCAATCGAGGAAATGACATATTTAATATTTTCATTTCCTCGTTTTGATAACTAGACAAAGCGCGGTTTTAAGTTCCACCACTGCTGCGCAATGCTTCCGTAATTCTGCGGAAAATGAGGAACGGAAGTGTCCTAATGAGAACGTAGTGTCTCAATACGATCTTCCCAGGTTTCTTGTCTACCCTGCTTTATGTGCGGTATACAGCGTGAAACTAAGAAAAAAAATTAAACTCTGAAATAACAAAATAAGAGTTTTTTTTTACTTTTTGAATGGTACTATTACAATAATAAAAAAGAAAGGAAAGATCATTCTTTTTAAAGGTTTTTTATAACATTATTCTAACTATTCTACCATACCGACTCCATTTTCAATTTGTAAGGTAGAATTTAGTAATTTTCAACTAAGTTCACGATTTTTCATTATAATTCCAACGTTACTCTATTGAGACGTCATTATTGGTTTAATAAATAACACTTACATTAAAATGAAAGAAGAGCCATGTTTCAAATTCAGAATGTGGTAGTTTTCAAGGTGAAGAGAAAGAAATAAGAGATTGAAATATTAGAAATACAAATGCTGTTTGTTTTTTTATAATATAGATAGACAAGATTGGCACTGGAACAATCATAGAGTGCTAAATAGCAATTTAAGAGTGATTTATATAATTTACAGTTGTCAACGCTTAATGAAAAATGATATATGAGGCTAGCCTTCCTAGTCGAGATGCAAGGTCACCTTGATATCTTTACGATATCATGCTCTTTGCTACGTTTTACTTACTTGAATCTATTTTTTTTTTCAGCTGCGCGCTGTATCCCGCATTTAGTGGGGTAGGCAGAGCGAGCCTATGTATGTATTGTCAAGATACTCAGCTCCCCTCTTTCCATTGAATTCTGGAGGCATTGCGTGTTGAGTGGCGGAACTCAACGCCGCGCTTTTGCCTCGATACCACACCGATGAAATGAAAATATTAAATATTTTGTTTTCTCGAGTGAGCCACGACCTCAATCTAATTGATTTACTAAAATAGCCCATATTATTTACAGAGGCCATCGTGGCGCAGGGGCGCAAGCGTGTGACTAAAACGCGATGGTTGTGAGTTTGATTCCTATCCTACGGAATGAACTATTATTTAATAATAATATTCTCATTTTCTTTGTTTCGGTACCAAGGTGATTAGTGCTGCCACTCAGCACACATTCGAAAGTGCGGAACTGAATGTCTTAATATTAGGTTCCCTCTGCCTATATAGCTATATGCAGGATACAGAGTCAAGCTGAAAAAAATAAAGGAAAATATTCATACGTGCTCTATATTATATATATTTTTATTTTTTATATTAGTATCACATTTTTATGTTTGTTTTACATTATGTAAGTACTTTTATTTAAAAACAAAGTATTTTGTAAGGATTAACTTATAAAAAACTTTAAATTTATATAATATTTTCAATTTTTAATAAGATACTTTATAACAAAATGCTATTGTACCTACTGCAAAATATAGACGATTTCAAAATACGCTAGCTTGCCAGTAAAAAATATTAAGGACTTAATTTTTTTCACATTTTACAATCTCCATAATTTTGCAAGACAAACAGAAATTTATTCAGTATTTTTTATATTACACGCTACATTAACACCAAACTCGAGACTTTACATAGTATTTGCCGGAACAATTTAAAAAAAAAATAATACTCCCCCGAATAGAATTTGAACTCCCCCACTCAAAACGAAACAGCTCTCGAGCGAAGCGATAACTGCAACAAATCTAATATCAGCTAGTACCAATAACATGTAATGCACATTGCATTTCCTGTGAGTATCATTAGTGAATATGTTGCATAACCGGCGCGCGCAGACACCGGCCGGCGCCATACTGACATTAGCCTAAGGTCAAGGCGAATACTATTATCCTTGTGACGTCATGCGATTGCGCAATCTAGTGCATTTATTTCTACTGTAGCAACTGATGCATAGATGCTTTCTGAATAGCAATGTCTTAATTTTTTGTTTAACTTTTGAATAGCAATGTCTTTTAATTGTAAATGTCTAATAATTTTTATTTTGCAGTAGGTGGATAGGTAGCGTATTTGGAATTATTTAAATCAAATCAGCTTCACGCCGTATCCCGCACACAGCAGGGTAGGCAGAGGAAACCTAGTGTTAAGACACTCCGTTCCCCACTTTCTGCCGGATTCTGGAGGCATTGCATTTTCTCAACGCCGGAATTATTTGATGTCAATTTAATTGGTCGGTTGTTAAATGATAATGTGATACATTAAAATAAATAACATGCTAAGCTCCGTCAGTCAAGACGCAGTTGAAAAACATTTATAAAAAATAAACATTATGCCAAGAGGAGATTTTAACTCGTATATAATAGTTTCAAACGAAGCACAAGGGTGTGACTATAACGCGACGGTTGTGGGTTCAATCCCCACTCGAGGGAATGAATTATTATTTCTTGATATTTTAATTTTTTCGCCCGTCGAGTTTCGAAACTCAACATGCAATGCCGCGAAAAAATTGGCGGACAGTGGGGAACGGAGTGTCACACTAGGTTTCCTGCCTAGCCTGCTGTATACGGGATACAGCGTAAATGTGATTATTTTTTTAGTTTTAAAGGCGCTGCCACGATATTTTACTTTTAATATAAATACACTAATTCAAATCGAGCTAACCGAAAAAGGGAAAGCAAATAACTCTCTTTTGTACGTGAGTTTTTTACAATGGTATCACTTATGCATAATATAGTAAAGTCAGGCAACAGAGTGCAACATACTTTTGTCCAACATCACGTGGGCTTGCACGTGCTTGGCCATGTCGATACATATGCAGAGGCGCATTTAACATCGACGGTGGTACCTTACGTACGTTTATAAATAAATGATTAGCGATCTAATCATGGCGGAAAGTAGATAACAGCAAGATCTTTGATTTGTTAATACATTATTCATATTGTTTTTTTATGAAAATATAAATGAATAAGAATCTTAATGTGTTGATACTATTAGATACTCTTGTTGTAATATTATTATTATGCACTAATAGCCGCCCTCATCATTGCAACTTGCTGCAGTCAGACAAAGAGAACTCAGTGTCGAAAATCTCTGATCTCCGAGTGTCCACCTAAATTCAAGACATTGCGTGTGAAGTTGCAATTAAACGCCGCGAAATAAAAATAATTTAAATGTTAAAATAATATCCTAAGTGGCGATCGAATTCGTAATTACAGTGCCACTTTGCCACGGTGACTTAATTTAGTTTTTTTTATTTGATTAAAAGTTCTAATTTCAAAATCTTTCAAAGCTATAGCCCAGATGCTCAGGACAAATAGTTATAAAAAAACCACAAATCTGTTCAGTAGTTCCAAATATGTTTATGTTCAAACAGACAAGCAGATTGAGGAAAATATTAATTTATCATTTATTGATATTTTTATCACTCTTAATGATATTTCTCATAGAAATATTTAATGTATAGACACATTTTGAACAACTAATCCCTTAGGACTGAATTCACGTCTTAACGTGAATTCAACATTTTGTATTTGGATTTAGATATATAGATATAAGAGTTCAACATCTAATAACGAATATAATTTCATTCTTGGGTGTTGAACTCTTAAAGTTTTTTAGGTCTATATCGGATGTGGAACTCTAATCTGATCTTCCATTTCTTGGCTTATGTGTCGCCAACTATAGCTAAGAAACTATTTCCTTGTTTCTTGTGGTTTAATAATCTAATCTGGCTCCATATTAGTCATCCCAGTGTCTTAAATCGACAATATTTTTTGATGGATAGTTATAAGCTATACAAAGAAATCATTCGTACCAAGAAAGTCTGCATATTAGATGGTACCTAGAAACAGAAATTTTCTACAATGTAATTGGGAAAAGTGAAAATCAGTTTATTTAAACTTGTATTTAAATGTACGTATGCAGATAATTCAGACCAATTTGTGTTAGAGTTTCCATTGTGCCCAGTTAAAATTAAATTACCATCCGTCGGTGGCCGTCGTCAGTTGGTATATGGGACACAAGCGTGCGACTGTAATTGAGACGGTTGTAGGTTCGATTTAATATTTTCATTTTCTCGTTCTGGTGTCGAGGCAAAGCGCGGCGTTGAGTTTCGCAACTCAACACGTAGTATTTCGAGAATTCGGCGGAAAATCAGGTACAAAGTGTCTTGATCGCAACGGAATGTCTCACGCTTAGAAGTTCCCTCTGCCAGGAAAAAGTGAAGCTGAACTGTTAATTATTAATTTTCTGTTAGTCTAGGTTCCTATACATTTTTTTTAAAGTAGACTTAACCTACGTAGATGGAAAGACCTTAGTTCTAAATAAAAAAAAATATAAACATTATTTATTAATATTTAATTATTAATATCATATTTAAAAAAAAAATCGTCAAAAATTAATTCAATCTGGCCCTGCGAGAAGATAGAAACCCTATAGGCCGGATAAAGGCATCTTAATAATGTCAAACATCCGCCATTGACCTCATTGTGAGTTGTATACATAAACATAATAACTGCCATCTCTTAACCTAAGTGCATATCTGAATGTTGACAACCGGAGGACGTTGTTGTTTGTCATTTGAATTGTTCTATTGATAGAAATGTATATACAGAATAATAAAGGTTGGGGCCGTGCACGTGTCGAATTGAAAAATACGATCAACAGATTCGAATTTAAAAGTTTAATGGATAAGTGAGGCTGTATTGGCGCAGTGCCACAAGTGTGTGACTGTAAACTCGACGGTTATGAATTCGATTTATATTTGGAGAAGTTAATTATTTAATAATGAGTTTTACCACTCAACACGCAATACCTCGAGAAGTCTGCTGAAAGTCAGGAACGGAGTGTCTTAACATTAAGTTCCTTGTCTACTGTGCTATATATGCGTGAGCTAAATAAAAGAATCGTTTAAAAATTTACTAGATTCGAAATCTAGTAAATAGGCCAGTCGTGGCGCAGCGGCAGGAGGTGTGACTTTAAAACCGACTGGTTTGGGTTCGATCCCCACTCGAGGAGATGAAATATTTACTTAAATTTATATTTCCATTTCTTCGCTGTGGTGTCAAGGCAAAGCACGGCGTTGAGTCCTGCCACTCAACACGCAATGTCTCCAGAATTCGGCAGAAAGTGGGGAACGGAGTGTCTTAAGGTTCCCTCTGCCTATCCTGCTGTGTTCGGTATACAGCGTGAAGCTGATATAAAAAAATCTAGAAAATAGGTGACTTAATAAGTA
Source organism: Heliconius hermathena (assembly GCA_013403705.1). Classification (NCBI taxonomy): domain Eukaryota; kingdom Metazoa; phylum Arthropoda; class Insecta; order Lepidoptera; family Nymphalidae; genus Heliconius; species Heliconius hermathena. Next base: position 130,143 of record JAAIXJ010000091.1, on the reverse strand, counting down.
TACTATCAACTCATCTTTTACTTAGATTCCTTCATCAAATGTACGTTGCGACGACGATTTATGTAGACGTCTTGTCAAGTACGCTATTTTTGTCTTTACTATTGCTATTTATATTCTACTGGAAAATAATATTATATTTTTTATAAATATATATTACATAAATAAATTACCTCGCGGTTTTCTAAATGTTACTCGATACTTACTTAGCCTTGTTAGGCGTTAGAGATGACCTATATTAACATTTAAGTACCTATAGCTATAAAAATGCTATCAGCACTATCTGATTAGGCGATGTAATAGTTAGATACACTCACCGTTTATTATACATTTTATACAATTTTTTAACATAGATATAGACTCTGATAAATTAATTATGTTTTTTTTTAATATATTTTTTTCTATGTTCCATTTTTTATAAATTATAAATCTATTTCAAATTTGCTTAAATTCAGAAGGTAGCAGAATTTCGTTTCGTTATTTTATTTTATTCAAACGAATGATCAGAACGTTTGTCTTTTTCTAAAATCGTTTTGGAATCACGTTAAGTTTGTAAAAAATTCTAAAATCATTTTACATTGCAGGATATAGAATATACTTACATAGCACACTATGTGATGTTCTATTGAAAGATATTATAGACGCCGACTCTCAAGTTATGTATTAAAATTGTAAAATGTTTAATATCCCTTAAGTACATATACATATTTTCTTAAAGATTAATATTTAATCAAAATTTTTTAATACTTTTTATTTTAACATCTACCACAAATACATATTTTAATTTTATATATATCCTTATGAATCAGTCCTTTAGGTCCCTATAAATCGGCCTAATTCTCAACATGGATGGTATGGACGTCTGTCAATGAAAAGTGGAGATTTAACTAATTATTCTCAAAAAATATATAATAAATATATCTATGCCATGTAAACAAAATAAAAACACAATTACTATTATGCTTTCACTTACGAACCTTGACATAGACAAATGCAGTTATCTAGATTTACGCTATAAAACTAACGTTACGTTACTATTATAATTTTAAATAAGTATACAACAACAGGCCAGTCGTGGCGCAAGGGCACAAGCGTGTGACTGTAAACGTGACAGGTTGTGGGTTCGATTCTTATTCCGAAGAAATGCAATATTTAATAATGTCTTTCTTTGGTCTAGTGTTGAGTTGAAGTGGGAGCTAAGTGTCTTAACACTAGGCCTTTGCCTACCCTGCTAAATGCGGAATACAGCGTGAAACTGGAAAAAAGTATATAACATTAGCAAAGTTTATATAATTATATTGTATTTATATTGTATTGTGCGGTTCTTTAAAAATATTAATAGAAATTTTACATTACGCCAGGTCATGCTTTATTTTAGCTTTTATAAACAAAGGTTTTTTTTTTACTATACTAGAGTAGAACAAATAGCAATCATATAACTAGTTAGTTCAAAATGGTTGTATACGCAGTTTTGTTTTCTTCATTTGATTTTTACTAAAAAAAAATCGGGACTCTATTTAGAAACATAATTAAACATTATTAAAGATTATTTTAGAATTTTTAGCATTATTTCTTTCCTAAGTGTGGATTAACACTTTAAAAATAGTTAAAAATATCCTACTTAGAAGTTACTTCTACGATTTACCTTACTTTACAAAAAAAAATATTATTAAATAAAGAACTTCATTCAAGAGTTTCAGTGTCTTTTATTAAAATAGCAACATATACAATACATATTTCTATATAGGTCTATATATATAGAACAAATTTATGATAATTTAGAACCAAATTGTGGTTTAACACCAGTTATATAAAGTTACGTAATCAAAACGCTAAATGCATAATAGTCGCAGAGATTTATTGCAAATATTCCGTTTTCCTTATCAACTCAATGCCGGGGTCGCCTTGCACGCTCGCTGCAATTTACGAACGGTTTAACTAAACTCTTTGATGTTTTGTCTCTATCTCTATATATAATAAGACAGTAAAAATATTTTGTCTGTACATTTAGTAATTTTGACTGAAATGGATAGAGGGACACTTAAAAATAATAATAGAAAGCAAAAAGATTTTTTTTGAATTTCTTGTCTGTCTGTCTGTCTGTCGACATATTTTTGTCCGCATTTTTCTCTGAAAGTACTGAACCGATTTACTTGAAAATTTCACCAATTGCTTTGTTTTAACTCAACTTAACTACTAAAGTTTAGTTCATCAAAATCGGTTCATTAAAAAAAAAGTTATCGTCATTTGAAAGAAGTCGTAATTAATTCAACACAGAGATAAAGAACGATCTTGAAAGAAATATCAAGTAAATACAAAGATTTTTTGGTTGGTTCGTTCATATAATATATGTAACTAATTTAAAAACTGTACAGGAGTTAATATGCAATTATTACAGTTATTTTACAAAGAATATTATGAATCCTTCAAATCAATAATTTAACATTTAAGGCTGTTTCTGAATGAGTAAATTAAATTATTCACTGACATCAGCACATTTAACAGAGTATATTATATAGGTAAAAAGAACATAAAGTTACAAAAATATATACGTGTAATAAATAATTAGCTTTATGTATATTTTATAAATATCAAATATCAACAATGGTCGTATTTTTTTATTTAAAACAATCAAAAATTCTTTGACGATAATGTCGTAAAAAAATCATATTAGAAGTCATTATTATATTATAGTTGTCAATCAATTCTGCTTATTAAATCAATAATCATGTATTTTAAGCGGGCGAAGCCGTGGGCGAGCCGCTAGTGTAAAATATAAGTGTATCAAAATCATTAAAAAGTATTTTTGAGGCAAGTCGTGGCGCAAGCGCACAAGCCTGTGACTGTAAACGCGATGGGTTGTGGGTCCGATTTCTCTTGAGGAAATGAAATATTTCATATTTTCATTTCTTTGCTCTGGTGTCGAGGCAAAGCGCGGCGTTCAGTTTCGCCACTCAACAAACAATGCCTTCGAAATTCGAAGCTAGATGGGCAAAAGCAGAAAGAAGGCAAGAAGCAGAGTGTCTTAACACTATGCTCCTTCTGCCTACCCTGCTACACGCGGGAAACAACATGAAGCTGAAAGAAAAAAGTTTTTTTTATATAGAAGTATTCGTGACCGAGGCCTCTACCTAGTTAAACTCGCACACGTTTTAAAACTGTGTATCGAAGCAAAAATTTTGCCAAACAAAAATGCAAAATTTAAAATAAAACGACCCTGAATTAAATATTCGAGAGGATAGCGTATGTGGCAACTTAAATACATAAATCATTTCGACATTCAAACTGCGTTTGGATTCACGAGGCCCGGTAATGTCTTCGTTTCTAAATTTGACGCCGAAAAACGTTACGAAGGGTCCCAATGGTTACCTCATAGAATACATTATACACACCATGAATAGAAATGCTCGAGTTTAAACTTGTTCAATTACAATAACGGAGTAAGAACATTGATAAGTTGTGTAACGAAACCCTTGCGAAACCACCGGTGCGTAAGGTCACTATCGTCATTTCATTTTGCACGCTTTCATAATATTTATTATATTTGACGTAAATAGCCTACCAAAATTCTATTAGTTCTAAATTTTACTCTCTTGTAAAACAAAGCAATTTTAATTTTACAAAATAGTTTTTTTTATCTTGTTAATCTAGTGTTAAAACAGTAAGTTCCCATTAAAACACTTCCGTTCCTCACTTTCCGCCGAATTCTGGAGGCGTTGCGTGTTGAGTGACAGAACTAAACGCCGCGCTTTGCCTCGTTACCAGAGCGAAGAAATAAAAATATTAAATATTTGATTACCTCGAGTGGTTTACAAGGGGCATGCACAGGGAAGATTTCAAAACGAGAAAGTGACATGTTATTGTACGAGAAGTGAGTGACATGCTATTGTAATGATAAATTCAAATTAAGGATTTCTATAAGGCACTGTAACCAGTATCTTTTGATAGTACCATACTGGCGAGAGAGTAAGTAGTTGAAGATAAAGTAAAGGATTTAAACAAATATTTAATCCTTAAATTGAGAAATATAAAAATCAACGCATATACCAGGATAATCAGAGGGAAACATAGTGTTAAGACACTCTGTTCCCCACTTTGTAGTGTTAAGGCATTCGGTTCCCCACCTTTCGCCGAATATTTCGAGACAGTGCGGATTGAGTGGCGAAACTCAACTCACCCACGAATACGAAAAAGTAGAAAAACTACTATGGGATATGAACTATAAGTTAAATACAAAAAAAAAGTAAAATGAAGACCAGGAGCTGCAATTAGAAAAGTATCTCGTTATGTCTGTTAGCTGTTTGAATTATAAACATTATTTTTGTTTTCAAAGTCTGATTCTGTAATTACTAAAATTATTATATATTATACAGGATGGAAGTGTCAGCACCACATTAAATGAAACCACAGTTTTTACTACTCTATAAAAGCCTAATATAATTCAGAAAAAAATAAATTTCCAAAAATGAAAAAGTTTTTTTTTCAAACAAAATAAATAATAAAATTGTCATTTTAAAACAAAACGCCATTTGTAAGGATGACGCACGCACACATAAACCTATCAAAGGAACACCGCCGCACACGCCTCATTTCGAAATCGAGTCGTATGTATTATCGATAAAGTTCAAAGTTTGTTAACCTTTAGTAGTAATTTGTAGTAGTAAGTGTTTATGTTATTGGGATCTATACGTAATCGCGTCACACGAAGTACAGGTATGGATAAAAATCGTGAAATGAAAAAAAAATCCTACGTCGAAACTGTTGAGGCATCTGGATTAATTTCTTTAGGTATAGGTTTGAAATATTTTACTCTTTATGCTGTTTCCATAAATGGAGCGCTGCCTCTTCCACCCTGTATAATTATCATATTTAAATCAAAGATTGAATTATTATTAATGTTGATTTACTTCGGTCTAAATAATTTGGTCCACTTAAGTAAGCTTACTTAAATAAATTAACAATATTTAAATATTGTTAGTGTGCTTAAGGATTATGTATACTAGGCATTTTTGATTAATAAAATTCATATTTACTTTGTAATTTTTTTATTGATATAACTGCCCCCTTGGTGTTCAAATGGCCCCCACTATGGGGTTGATTGTTACAATTACACACATTCACTAAAATGGGCAAAATTTGCCAAACTGTTTCACCAGTAATCCTAGTTTTTATATCAATTGAAAGTCAATTTTACTATATTTTCTCGTTTCGTTTCGGATTTGGTCGTTGCCCCTCTCGCTGCAACACGATGGACCCGACCCCCGGTAAATCTATGGAATGCTAAAAAAATACTTGTCGTAAATGTAAGTAGTCACTTACATTTACGACAAGTATTTTTTTTTGTCAGTTAAAAAATATTAATTAAATAATTTCTGCAACTGAAATACTTATCCATAATATGAAAGTTATACTTTAAAATGTAGGTTTACTTTTGTTTGACCAACTTACAAATGTGATAATCAATTCGACACACATAAAGCCGTATACATATATTATATCCTCACTCCAACACTAGTAACGTGACTAAATTATTAAATATTTTTTCCATTGAAAGAAAATATTCTCTATAAGGATTCGCATAAATAATGAACATTGTGTAATATAAAACGATTAATATCGAGTGGATCTGAAATAAACTTACAACACTAACTAGACTAATTTTAATAAATTATAATAATATTCCAATCATATATGAATTATAAGTTTATTTTATAAGCCTATTAGTTGAATAGATATTTAAATATAAGCCAAATATACGTAGTTTGAATTAATTATTATATAATAATTTTATTATAGTACATGTAACTAACTATACGATTTATATTTTTAACATTTTTTAAAGTGTTATTCCACACTTAGGAAAGAAATTTATTTAGAAAACGTATAAAAATTTGAACGTAGCGGGACTCGAACCCGCGCCTCCTGGAAACCGACCAGGTCGTCCAGACCTGGTCGGTTTTCTAAATAAGTATTATACGATTTATTTTTCGTTCAATTTTTCTTCATCGTCAGTTGTCAAAAATTCATTTCAAAAATCAATGTATTAATAAGCAATGCATGGTAATATAACTATATCACAAATTTGTGAATAAGTTTTATGAATGAATTCTTTGATTTTCACGATTATTACACATTTTAAGTGAAACTATTTTAACCGCATTAATAGCGTATATTTGGGATTATAACTTAACTTAACTTAACTTCACGCTTTATCCCTAGCGGAGTAGTCAGAGAGAACGGAGCGCCGAACGCTACGGTATTTGGGATTATACATTTTTGGAAACCCGACGTTTCGAACACTTTGCAGCAGTCCGTGGTCACGGTCACTGAGGTGGTATTCGTCTGTCAGTTGACATAATTATTATATCAAACTACCGCCAACGATTTCTTAATTTCTCTGGTATGGTGGGTTTAAGACTTCAAAGATTTTATAAATGGTAGAAACTAGAAAGCTTCCAGCCGTCCTCTGTATTGAAATTCGGATGTTTTTTTTATTTCAATTCCGTGACCACGGACTACTACAAAATGTTCGAAACGTCGGGTTTCCAAAAATGTATAATCCCAAATATACGCGATTAATCCGGTTAAATAGATTCATTTAAAAAAATTTATGAAGTCTTCACTTCGACTTCTTATGACTTCTTATGCTTTCATTGAAATTCGATATCCTAGACATATCAAACTCACAATTTTACACTTTCAATTTATCCAAGTTACAAAAATATATATTATATATTCGAAATTAAACTATTTACTATTTACATTAATAAATTTAACATGTTTTAAAAGGTAATAAAAGAAAATTAATTTCTTAAGCTGCCTATAGGTAATGTAAATTTAAAGGTAGTCAATTCTCGTAATGAGAATAACAATTTTTTACTATTTCATGATTCAAGTACATTTTTTTAACATGTTGTCATTGAGTTGCCTCTCAGAAGTTTCATGAATCTATGAAATGGTGTAAAATAAACATTTTACCCCAATAACTGTTTTTTTTTATTTCGATATTATTTTCAAGATTTATAGCTCGATACTTTTAGACTATTATAAGATACAAAAGGCCTAATATTGAATTATATTGAGGAAAATAATCAGAAGCGCAGACTTAGGGGTCGAGCTGTATTTGCCAATTTTAAAATTACAATTTTTATGATCTGATCATACATATGGGTAAAATGGATGGTAATGGTTTTAGCGGGATTTGGATCTTATACCTATATATTTCCTGTTTTCAAGGATTCTTCGATCTTTTTTTTTTCATTAGATTACCAACAATTTCATAGAAATACAAATGTTTTATCGCTCTTTTAAACTACTAAGCAGTGCAGTTTAAATTTTTTTTTTTCAAAAATATAAAAAATAGTATAATAATTATGTGTTTTTAAACTACCCTTGTTAGTAGTTCAAACACAGCAATAAAAGATATTTGCATTTTTTTTAATTAAAATGCTGAAAAACCCCGCTTTTTACCTAGATAAAATCTGGCAACGCTGATGGGTACTGAGGTCACCTACCCATAGACCACCGTTGATTCGTCGATCGAGTTACATTATGCATAAAGGCCGTCGTGGTGCAGGCGCACAGAGTGTGACTGTAAACACGACAGTAGCAAATGGAAGTGTCTTAAATGGGAATAGAATGTCTTAACATGAGGTTCCCAGTTTCCCTCTGCCTGCCCTGCTGTGAACGGGATACAGCGTGAAGTTAAAAAATCATTCGTTTCCCTATCCGCAAAATGTGTCAGACAAATTTGGTAAAAGCTTTTTTGGAAACTTCTTACTCGAACGATCTACCGTGTGATATTTATTTGACTAAAAGTACGTTAAGGTTCGTTTTACAAGAAAAATATACAACGCCTCTGCACAAACATTCATAAAATACATTTTCAACTTAGCTAAAAGTATAAAATGGATTTCATTCTGTTTTAATAGTTGTAACTCCATTTATGTCAATATACATTTAAATTCATGTCAAGCACTAAAAATAAATTACATACACATTAAAAAAAAAGAAATGTATAAATTATTTTGCGGTGTTTTTATATTTTGTATGATCATTGTAAGATGAACGCTCTATTTATATCCATTCAGTATGTTACCATAAACAAATGAAGTCGTTAGATTTCTTAACCGACTGCTCAACGCAAAGGAGGGTAATGTGTTTATGAGTCTATGTATGTATGTATGTAATTATGTATGTTCATATGTGGCGTTGTAGAGACCAAACGCCCGTACAATTTAGATGAGTCCGCCTATTGTTAATACTAGTAAACTATTTTGCTTGTTTTTTTCTTTTCAGGTTTACGCAGTCGAGTTTTATATTTTTTATAATACTCCGAAATCTCACCCACAGCTATGGTATTGACGTAAAATTTGTAATATTTATTCTAAACGTTCTTTTTTATTGTTAAACATACGAAGTTCTAATAATCAAGTATGATTAAATCTATAAGTTTCAAAGTTTTTCTATTAACATAAGACCTACTTGCTGGGAAAATGTAATTATAATTTATTTTATTATTCTCACAAAAATAATGATAATGTGGCCTCATTCAGAGACAAACGTAAAATAATATTAAATGTGCAATGGCGCATAAAATTAGAATAGGCGGGTAAATGAATTAAGTTTGTTAACGGTATTTCGAGGTCAAAATGAATTGACGTCAATCATGCGCGAGAGCAGGGACCACAGTACAGTGTATTCATCCCTTACAACCTTGGCGTTCTGGCTTACACGTGGCGCGCTTAAGGCACGGTCTAATTAACAATTAAAAATTCTGTTAAGGAAGTTACGGAGATTTTTATCGTAATTAACAAACAAATAATATGGTCATTTTTGATCTTCGATTACAAATTTATTTATGATAAGCAACACGCCACTTGTGTTTATATAAGAAGTGCCCTTAGGAATTCTAATTGCTGGGTACGTGATATGCATATCTATATTCACATGACATTCAACGTGTTCGTTTACATGATAGTTAATTGCCTCTTCTTCATAAGTATTTACTTTAGATATTATAATTTGTCGTAATATATTTGTATGACATAACTAACAAATACATGCGTAAATATATTACTTTTTGTGACAAAAAGATTGACTGTATCTAAAGCAATAAGCATAATTTTAAGATAATTTATAGTTTTAAGTACGTAATTTTGATAAAAAAAAACTGTAGTATTAGTATAGTTTTTAGGCCTCTCGCTGTATCCAGCACATAGCAGGGTAGGCAGAGGGATCCAGGGAACCTAGAGTTAAAACACTCCGTTTCTATTAAGTACACTTCCGTTCTCCACTTTCCGCCAAATGCTGGAGGAACAGCGTATTGAGTGGCGGAACTCAACGCCGAAATTTTCCTCGACATCAGACGACTGTGGAAAGAGTGGAAATCAAACCCACAACCTATTGCGTTTACAGTCACACGCTTGTATCCTTGCGCTATTACTGGCTTAACTGAGTTAGCATAGTTAAAATAAGAAATAAATTGTGCTACCGATACTAAATACACTTAAGAGTTAGTATAATTTACAATATTAACTCAAGTCAAACTCAAACTTCTCCTTAAAACCTTGAACTTGTCAGTTAGGGTCAAGTTGATTAAATAACATCCAATGCCTCCCTTGTGCCCTTTGAATTCTCAAAAATTACAAGGTCGATGCTATTATATATAAAGATTTATTCATTCATAACTATTGTAATTTTATTGATATAAAGCTCCATCAGCTCAGCTAAAAGATCTCTACACACTCCCTTTCATGATATACAAAAAGGGACCATGATATAATCGCCTGTTTGCAGCTGACTACTTATAACATTTTTTGTTCCCACTCTAAATAAAGTTTACCTGATTAATATGTATTTCTTTATTTATTTATTGTTATTAGTGAATATATATTATATAAATATCAATGTTATTATAGAAAATTATATTGTTTTTCGAACACGGTCTTAAAGATTCATTAAAAAAAACATCATAAATATACATTTATTTCGTTTTTTTTTTACCATTATTGATATATATATATATATANCAACGATATATATATATATATATATATATCAATAGTAAATCGATATGATTATAGAAAATAGTATTGTTTTTCAAATGCCGTCATAAATTTCAACTATATATATTTAAAAAAAGTCGGTAGGCCAGTCGTGGCGCAGGGGCACAAAGAGTGGTTGTGGGTTCGATTCCCATTTCGAGGAAATGATATATTTATTTAAATTTATATTTCCATTTCTTCGCTCTAGTGTCGAGGCAAAGCACGGCGTTGAGTTCAACCGGTGTTCTCCAAAAATCAGCGGAAAGTGGGGAACGGAATGTCTTAACACTAGGTTCCCTATGCCTAACCTGTTGTGTGCGGGATATAGCGTGAAGCTGAAAACAATACATAATATAGCAATAATATTTTTCTCAAATACGTCTCAAAGTAGTATTGAGTGCTATACGATTTTATATCTCCTATACTGTGCTTACATAATCTTGTCAATTGATTAACAATACCGGAAACCCTCGAAACATCCGCGTTTGGTAACAAATGGTGAACCTTGAAGATGAATATTTAAAACGTAATGCGTAATGTGCTTACGACATTAAAAATATCATTGTTTTTTTTTAAGTTCATATTACAGTTTAAAAAATATTTTAATATCGTTTATAGTGGATTTTTTATATTTGCAATTTTAATATAATACATTTTAAGTTCACAGTAGGTTAGTTAGAAAGTGCGTTGACACTTTTCTTTACACATCTCTATTTCTAAGGCTTAATGTCAATTTACTAAGAAAACGCAATTATTGCGTATTAGGTAAAGGAACCCAGCACCTCGCCAGATAATGAACAGCAATACATTTACGCCTTATAATATGTGCAAATATTAGACTAACTTAGGTACCTACATACATCTGACGTCACAATGGATTCACAAATCACTATTCAACTATATTTATTTAAAAAAAAATCAGTAGGCCAGTCGTTGCGCAGGGGCACAAAGAGTGGTTGTGGTTTCGATTCCCACTCGAGGAAATGAGATATTTATTTAAATTTATATTTCCATTTCTTCGCTCTAGTGTCGAGGCAAAGCGCAGCGTTGAGTTCAGCCGGTGTTCTCAAAGTGGGGAACGGAATCTCTTTAACATACCATGTTACATATTATATTTACAATATCCTAATTTAAAATATATTAAAGTCAATTATTACTGTATACTGATTAGTTATTAATGATATAATTGACGTGACTAATAATAAATTTGATTTTAGAATTCTAAATAAGTATTTTAATAGGCGTAGTATATCATAAAAGATTACGTACCAGGTGAAAGCGTGATCCTGAGCGAAATTTCAGCTTTCTAACCGTCAAAATATATTGAAATTGAAATACATATTATATAAATCTGTACTAAAAATATAATAAGATCAATATTTTTTTTTAAATTAATTAATAAAATAAAAAAAAATATATATAGATAAATAAAGAATATATATTTCAAGGTTTTTTTTTTACGTAACAGTGCAACGATCTTAAACAACATGCCTCTAGCATTACAAACTAGATATATGTCATTAACTTCATTCAATGAGGCATTGACCGCGAAGGTCACTTTATCAAGGACTTACGTAAGAGTGCCCAGATAGTATCTAGTGGGTATTATCGCAGTAGCCGACTAAAGTGTTCCGGGTTCATCGCTCCGGCAAGGACGTTCGTTTACTACTAATTGATTTATTTGTTTTCCACAGCAAAACGACCACGTGTACGTTGTTTTCGAGGCTGTACGCTGATAGTATTGTATTTCGAATTACAATATTCTATGGTTCGTGTTTCAGTCAGGCCGGTACTGTTTACGTCGATTTTTACGACAATCTTAGCGCGTAACTGCAGTTTTATTTCGCTATGAATGTGAATGTGATTAATGCACAGGTCGTTGGCCTTATAAAACTATTTTATTATATACATATATAAAAAATAATTGGTTACACATAATTAACTATATTAAACTGATATTAGGTATTTTTAACATTTTTAAAATGTTATGTTGTTAGTATCTCTGTAGGGAGATTTTTACAAATTTCCGCTACCATAAATAAGTTGTAACAAGTGTATAAAAATTTCGACGTAGCTTAGGACAACGTTTCGAGGAGACGCGGGTTCATGTCCCGCTGCGTTCAAATTTTTAAACGTTTTCTAAATAAGTATGATATTAGATACTTATATATATTTATAGCTGAAAATTAATAAATTATATGTATAAAAATTATAAACTTTCCCGGAGTGGAATAAAATACGGAATATAATACTTTCTTGTGAAGATCCTAACGATTCACATAAATGACAAATGTAGTGTAAATTTACATTGAGTGCTATCGTTATTTCTATAAAACTACACTACACAACAATTTTTATCAAAAAAAAAATTATCGTCATCTTTTTAGTATATAGCATACATAAAAACAATATTAAACAACTCATACTAATTAAAAAAACCCAATACAAAAATATTCTTGGAGACTAATAGATGTTTGATGACGCCATCGTATTTAAAAAATATATATTTCCGTTTCATCGATTTAATTACACGAAACGTAGAAGTGATATGTCAACGTTTCCTAATTTGCGAAAGGTAAAGAAACAATGGAAGACTTTTTTTCTGAGACATTTTCTCAAACCTACATATATTATGATAAAGCGTGATATGTATGAAACATTATATGTACTTACAGTCCAAATCCATATTTGTACTTTTTTTCAGTTTCACGTTTTTCCCGCAGGTTGTCCACAAGTGTCTTAGCATTAGGTTCCCTTTCCCTACTAGCAAAGTAGGGAAAGGGAACCTAATGCTAAGACACTTGTTCCCACTTACCGCCTGATCTTAGGAAAGTTGCCTGTCGAGTGACAAAACTCAACGCAACACTGTGTCTACCAAATGCAAGTTCTAAAGTTGTTTTCACATAAGTAAATATGTTGGTATTTTTTTTCAGCTCCACGCTGTATCCTGCATATAGTAGAGTAAGCAAAGTGAGCTTACTGTCAAGACTCTCCGCTCTTAACTTTCCGCCGAATTCTAGTAGCATTGCTGTTTGGGCGGCGGAATTCAACGCCGCGCTTTGAATCAACATCAAAGCGAAGCGAAGCAACATCCAATGAAATGAAATATTAAATATTTAATATTTCATAGCATATATAAATATTAAAGAGGCCGGTCGTGGCGCAGCGCCACGAGGTGTGACTGCAAAACCGACTGGTTGTGGGTTCGATCCCCACTCGAGGAGATGAAATATTTACTTAAATTTATATTTCCATTTCTTCGCTCTGGTGTCGAGGTTAAGCGCGGCGTTGAGTTCTGCCACTCAACACGCAATGCCTCCAGAATTCGGCAGAAAGTGGGGAACGGAGTGTCTTAACACTAGGTTCCCTCTGCCTACCCTGCTGTGTGCGGGATACAGCGTGAAGCTAATTTATTTATTTTATTTTATTTATAAATATTAAATATTTCATTTCATTGGAATCAAATCCACAACCTGTGGCGTTTAGTCACACGCTTGTGCCCCTGCGACGATTGGCCTCAATTCGCGATATTCGTTGCTTATGCGCTTATCTTATTAAATAAAGAAGTGTATTTTATACAATTCTTTACAAAACTTTATGTTAGTATTTTTAAAGTGTTAATCCTCACTTAGGAAAGAAAAATACTTATTTAGAAAACGTATAAAAATTTGAACGTAGCGGGACTCGAACTTGCGCCTCCTGGAAACAGACCCAGTCGGTTTCCAGGAGGCGCGGGTTTGAGTACCGCTACGTTCAAATTTTTATACGTTTTCTAAATATGTATTTATGTTAGTATCTATCGTTATATTATTACATCCCAATTAAAAGAAAACGATATATTACGAAAACTAAATTATCCGACGTGAATCCTATAACAATATAATAACGAATAACGCTTCCTTCTCTTCTTTCCGCATTTATCGACATTGCCTATTAAATAGTTAAATTTAACATTTAACCTTATCTACTATGGTATCCTGAAGTGTGAATTTAACTTATAACCACAGTATGTATTACAAACTTTTAGGAGGCCTCAAGTTTGAAATGCGTTTAAAGTGATTGTAAATTTGGTACATACATACAAATGAAACTAAGTGAATTATATCATGCATATCCATACAGTAGTAGTCGAGGTCAGTCGTGACACAGAGGCACAAGCGTGTGACTGTGAACGCGACTGGCTGTGGGTTCGATTCCCAGCTGAGATGAAATAATTAATATTTTCATTTCTTCGGTCTAGAGTCCAGGCAAAACGCAGCGTTGAGTTCCACCACTCAACGCACAATGCCTCTAGAATGAAAATGGAGAACGGAGTGTCTTCGCACTACGTTCCCTCTGCCTACTCCGCTTTGTGCGGACAGCGTGAAACTAAAAAAAATACAATAGGTAATATTAAGAGTACATTATCATTAAATTAATTTCTACGACGCTTAAATATTTGAAGCCAAAAATCTACCGCGCCTACATGAATATGTGGGTTACCAAGTGTATGACTCCGATGTGATATGCAATCTTGGTAGAATATTGAGCGGTCAACGACCTTTATATAATATAATTCAGAGAACGTCAACGATCGCTCTTTATCCACTCCAGAAAAAAATATTTTATATAAATTTTAGCATATTGCGGTAGGGCAGGTACAGACGTAAATGCCGTTTTATCTTACGTTTTTTATTATTATTTTATATTAACGTATCGTTATTTTTTTTATATTAAACACATTATTTCCTTTAAGCAATGAAATAAATAGTTCCGCGACAGATAAAGAAGTGAGTAAAATTTATAAATATACTATAGTTTATTTAAAGCAATTTAGAGTTTAATATGTTGAATAGGAAAGTTGGGTGTCGTCACTCATCTGCTGGCTTAGCAACCACACCCACCGTCCTCACAGCTTTGTCCGCATCAACAATATCGGTGTACTCATTTCACATTTCACTTTCGTTAAGAGCCGCAGCCAACGGTCCCCGTGGTCGTTGGCCCCACGTCCTCGCGACCGCGGGCCGATTAGATAATTTCCGCGCTGCGCTGTCAAAATACTTATGACCCAATGGTACAGTGAATACGTGGGTCAATGAACCCTGCGTACGCGCAAATATCACGCTTCAAAATCACTATCGTTCGTATATGGATACTTACCGCGATCTCGATTGTATCGGATACGAAATCTAGAGATAAAATGTGAATACAAGGACATTTTTGTGTTTTACATTGTGTTTTTAATATATTTATTTGTTGTATGCAGTCGTTATTATTTATTTATATTTCGGTATGTTGTAAATTTGTAAATAGTTACGTAATGCTCTTAGTTGGGAAACGTACCTATAGTTATTTGGACATATTCAAAATTAAGCAAACCTTTCGTCAATTTGCAAGGAAAACGGTCATTTTAAAGTTTATTTCAATTTGAGTGGTCGTGGCGAAGTACTTGACTCTACATATGTTGATTGTGAGTTCAATGCAATGCCGAACTCCGATGATTGATCAAATATATTTAAATCATTTGCACTTTTCCGCTGTAAGGTTTAAGTATTACGTAAACAATTTCTTCAATTAATATAACCAATGTAAGCAGAGACTAGGTTTTCTTAGCTCAATCTGAAAAAAAGAAAGAAAAATGAAATATGCACTGCCGGATTTCGCGAGAAATCCTTAAGCGTCTCACGTAACCCGCTCAAGTATCTCAACAAAAAATGTATTTAGAAGAATACCAAAAAGCGAAATAAAAAATTGGTTGATATAAACTTTGTAAACTAATACATCATATTCCATTTAAATATTGGAAACAATATAAGCACTATTAAAATAGCAATATAAAGAGGTATCAATGTATAAAGAGGTATCATTTCCGTACATACCTTAATGGGTTACGCTAATATACTAACAAACTATTTAAATTGGAATTATGAGATTCTCCTTTCATTTATCACACGATGTCATCCAAAATTTAATCCAAAATGTTAAGCCCTGCGCCTCATGGAGTTCATCCTAACTATTATTATTAAATATTTATTTAGATATTGACTTTATGGGACAAAAAATCCATCTTTCACCATGCAGATTAGGCGGTATTTCCATATACGACCTTGTATGTTACCCACATCTTACTTATCTTTTATATATATATTGCGGAAAAACGTTTAAAGTAAGTAGCTTATTAAAAAAAGTAATTTAAGGTATAAAAGAAAACATACAGTAAAGAAAAGCTGTTTAGGGCTTCGTACAACTAAAGACATTATTTTATTTCTTCAGATTACGATGTGAATGAACCAGTTGAAATTTCTTTATTGCTTTATCCAGTGTGTTATATTTTCTTAAGACATAATAAATAAAAAATATAAAATTATAAACATAATACTGATATTATATTCATAACAGTCGGGCAATTGTTAATTTATAGAGTTCATCGTAGTGGCGCAGGGGCACAAAGGTGTTACTGTAAAGCGACGGTTGTGGATTCGATCCTAACTCGAGGAAATGAATTATTATTTGTTTATATTTTCATTTCTTGGCTCTGGTACCAAGCCAAAAGCCCGGTGTTGAGTTTCGCCACTTCAGTTTTCGTTCCCTCTGCCTACCTTGCTGTGTGCGGGATGCAGCGTGTCGCTGATAAAGAATACCAAAAATCTTTAATTTTCTAAATAGATTTTATTTACAACAAATCGTAAGGTCTTAAATCGAGCTGCATTATTATTATATTATATATATAAATATAAATTAAGATACTATTACGATATTATTAAATATATAAATTACGATACGGCTTATTGTCGAAACATTATCATATTGTAGTGTAGTAAGTAGTATAAGGAAAACGCATAATGCGTAATAACTGCCCCCAATTATTCCTGGGTGTACTTCCAATGTATCACAAAATTTTCCTACGTTACACTTATTAAACTATACATATATTAGAACATTCATACAATTTTGATAGGAATTATACAGTATTTACTTCGAATATTTTTACAAATTGCGAAAACTTATAACTACAATAAAATAAAATTTAAGAAAAAAGGAATTTTATAAAACCCATAATATATTTATGCGTTTGTAAAACAAGTGCTTATTATTAAAGTCAGTTCCAAATCTATGTTCTATTGACTCCCTTTGTGGGAATAAGGAAACATTGTAGAATATTCCGTTTTCTTTTATATGTCTGCTTATATACATTTTTGCATCGATCAAATTAATAATTAAAATTATATCGTTATCAAATGTCAGTCAGTGAGGCCAATGTGGCATACGTGTTAACGGGACAGGTTGCGGGTTCGATCCCACTCGAGGAAATGAAATATTTAAGATTTTCCTTTCCTCGTTCTCGTAAGTGGTAACGGAGCAAAGTGCAGCGTTGAGTTCGGGGACTCAACACGGAATGCCTTCAAAGTTCAGGTAAAAACGGGGAACGGAAGTGTAATGAGAACGGAGTGTATTATCACTCACACCAGATTCCTTCTGCCTACACTGCTATGTGAGGAATAAAGCGTGAAGTTAAAACTCAATGTCCGTATTTACACAGTGCTAACGAGCGCATTAAGTAACTAGATAAATACTATTATTAAGGTTCAGATTTAACCTTACTCCTCGAGCAGGCTCTGTCATTGACAATCTATAGAGTACCTTGAAAAACCTTGATGTTGTTGATGTTTCAACCTAATGATCTGTATCATTATAGTAGGTACATATCCGATTTGAAGGCAACTCGATAAGATAAAAAAATGCTTCCTGTTCATAGATTATTTAATTAAAATAATTTAATTTAATCATGCTTAAACTTAATATTAGTTAATAAAGTCCTAAAAGTGTCCGAACTAAAAAGGGAACACTTACACACCTTTACACTTACACTTTGAAATATCTATTCAGGTACCTATATCATTTAAATTCTAGCGTTATAACCGAAGTGCCAAACAAATCAGTCAGCATGCGGATTTAGCCATTTACCCACATAGTGACCACTTAGTTTGGGAGTGGCTATAATATATTATATAGGTATTATATTAGACAATTTGAATATGGATATCATAGGCGGTGAATGCACGCGGCGACCGGCGACCGGCGCGAGGCCGGCCGATCACCCGCCTTATGTAACCACTACCTACCACAAAGTGCAACGTTCACATTTAAAATAAACAACAAATCGAACCAACCTGCCATTTAGGTAGGTTCTTGATCTTGATGTGAATATATTACTGATGCAAGTAGTAAAAATATCGACGGCCCCGATTAGATAAAGTATGGAAAGTGAAAAATCGCAAATGTTTTAAAAGAGTAGTTTTAATTTTTTTTTTCAAAATTAAAAAAAAAAAAATATATATATTTATGTATATTTATATTTGTATGTATATTTTTTTAATCGAAAACCCTTGTTAGTACTTTAAAACACAGCACTAAAAGATACTTGCAATTTTCCACTCTCGATACTTAGCTATGGACCATCGAAATAAAGATCGATTGATTGCACAAGGTGCATCACTAGCATTATCGCACTTGTCGTGGTTTAACCCGAAATTACGTTATCATATTTTGTAATCGCCATACACTATTCAGCGTTCATTGATCCTGAGATTTTGAAATGTTTATATTGGTGGCATATGAATTGGCTATTTCGTTACTATTTCGTCGTTTTTTTTTAATGTTTAAAAACAATATATTTGCATATTTTGTGAACACTATTATTTCTAAATATGGTAGAAGAAATAAAAAAAAAATAAAACAACTATACAGTAATAATAATTATTTTATTATTCGAGGAATATCTTATGGCACATTTTTTTTACAAAAACCTTTTTTTAATATTAAATATAAATTAAATATGAAAATAAGTAAGTTATAAATTTAAGCACTCATACATTATTTAACAAAAAAACAAATCTTCACGCTTCTGCAAAGGTGGCTGACAGAACCTGGTGTTAATACACTCCGATTCCCACTTTCCACCAAATCGAGATATTGTGGATACGGTGGGAATGCTACATTTAGCCTGTCATGGATGGGAATAATTACACACAACCTTCGCATCTACAATCAGACGCTATTCCTATGGGCCAAAACGGCCCAATAATATGGTTTTATAAATATGTTTAACTATGTTTAATTATAAAAACGTTCTTCAGGGATAAATGGAAATTAAGTATATTACGTATTTTATTCAAAATATAAGAGTATTTACGGAGTTTTTCGTTAATTCAATTAAGAAACAAAAACTCTGGTCAACTCGTCATCAATTGTTACTAGGAAACGCGAGATCTCGATCTTGCGAAAGATTGTGAAATGTAAATATTTGACGAAACTGAGTCTCTTATTATTTTTAGCACGGGATCACGCGGGAATCATTCGATTAATACTATTTACATGCGTTGTCAACAAAAAATACACCGTCTTCGCTCTACGACGAAATGTCATCATTATAATTACACTTACTTATTATAAAATGGTAACGGATCGGTGTCTGTACATGGAAGATATTCAAAAAATATTGTTGGTGGAATTTAGTAACGTAAGTGCGTTGGTTTACGCTTATCTGATTTTTCACTATTGTATTTTGGCAAGCTTGCTTTGACATTTAGTATCTGTTTTATTTCAATCGATTTATAAATAAAAAGTTATCACATTTTACGAGCGGCACGAAGTGTGACTGTAAAATCGACCGGTTGTGGGTTCGATCCCCACTCGAGATGAAATATTTACTTAAATTTATATTTCCATTTCTTCGCTCTGGTGTCGAGGCTAAGCGCGGCTTTGAGTTCTGCCACTCAACACGCAAAGCTTCCAGAATTCGGCAGAAAGTGGGGAACGGAGTGTCTTAACACTAGGTTCCCTCTGTCTACCCTGCTGTGTGCGGGATACAGCGTGAAACTGATTTATTTTTTATCACATTTTAAAGAATGTTGTTCGACAAAATTGTTATAAATAACTGTTTTATTGCATTAATTGAAACTTCTTTTCAATATAGGTCTAGGTATTGTTTTTAAAATTATATTATTATAATATTAGAAAATGAAAATAATGGGGATTAGTAAATGAATAATTGGTTGGTGTCTGTACTTGGAAGATATGCAAGGAAAAAATGTTGTTGGTGGCATTTAATAATGTAATGGAACCAAAAAACTATTATTTTTAAAATTTGTATCCGTTTGTCTATGCAATTGGTCACACTTATCTCAGAAACGGTGTAGTCGATTCAATTTCAGTTTTCACTATTGCATTACAAACTTCCCTTAACATATAGTGTTTATTTTTTTCAATCGGTTTATAATTAGGAAAGTTATACCATATATATAAATAAATATTTTATCGAATTGGCTGAAAGTTTACTTTTCAATATAAAGATAGATATATTTTTTTATACATATATTTATTAGATACCAAAAAAAATGCAGATTAGTGAGCTTATTATTATGTATTTTTAAGCGGGCGAAGCCCTGAGCGGGTCACTAGTATGTAATAAAAATGTACCTGATCGCTTTTTGTACATGAAAGATATATGAGAAAAACTTTTATTTGGGGAATTTATCACTTTCAAGCGGACGAAGTCGCAAGCGGATAGCTAATCTATAATAAAGTCAACGCCAAGGCAGATCGCTAGTTATGTAGCCACAGTAAGTTGACAAAGTAGTTACCACTCCCTCTATTTTATCTCGTTGGGTGACGTCATTGTGAGACAGCCTGTAAGTTCGAATTGCCACCAGTTTAATAGTGCAACCGAGTTCATTGACCGTTGCACCAGTAGCAAATTTATAGAGACTAAAAATTTGCAATACATTATTCATAAACGATTAAGTCCACTTTTAGAACATTGAGGCGAGTTTTTACTTTTTTAGTATTTTTTTTTACTAATATTAACTGTTTTTTTTTTAATTTGCCTTGCCAATATTAGATTATCTGATTAAGGTATATAAAGAAATATTTATTTAAACTAACACAAAATAATATAAGTACGCGCAGCTTTTTATTAAATAAAAATTATAACATTCTCAATATTTTTTTTCCACGTTTAAACAGTGTAGTGAATATAAGAGAAATATTAATAGATTTTTTTTTCTTGTACTATAAATTGTGATTCAACCGCCATACTCATGTGGAAAAAATCTTTTGTAATAAGTACTAATTAATTTGGGTGACAAACAATTCGACGAAGCATCATTTCGACATATCACATCTTTCACATTCGTGAGTCAAATGTCCACTCATATTTAAATTCATGTTAAATTAAATTGGTTCAGATTACTTAGTTATATGTATGTTTAAGTTTAAATTTGTATATTTTTAGGGTTTCGTACCTTTTAAGAAAAAAAAATATTAAACCCCGACTGTATAAAACAATAAAGAAAATAAACAAGCCCAATAGTTTACTAGGATTAACAGTCGGGACCTCTTTAAATTATGCAGGGTTCCTGGTAAATATTTTATTGATTGAAGAATTACTTATAGGTCCCGACAACATCGTTTCGAATACCACAATAATGTGGTATTCGAAACGATTGTTTTTTCACTAAGTCCAATATTTTTTTCACTAAGGCGTCCCACAGCCGCCATGATTGTTTTTATTTAACATCACCTATCTAAGAACACTTGGGCCGCTAATACGAATCTAACGATACTTCAATACGTTTAGCGGTTCTGGAAATATGATTACATACATACATACAAGATACGCGCGAAAAACATAACCCTTTCTCAGCAATCGGGAAAAAAGAAACCCTTATTACATCACTTTGTTGCCGTCCGTATGTCTGTTTGTCAAGAGCTTTTATTTCAGGTAGGCTTGGATATATCAAATCGAAATTCAAACCATATACTCAGATTTATAAAGGGAACACAACATTATAAAGGGAATCAAAATTCCGATTGACCTAGAATTATGAAATTTGGCAGCTACATCTACAGGTAGTAGTAGTAGTAATTCAGGAAAAGTAAGTGAGTCAGTGAGTATCAGATGAAAGGGCATAAGACCTCCAATTTTTGCATGTAACCCGTCGATGGGCGAGTCCGACTCGCGCTTTTCCGGTTTTATTTTTCATAATTAACAACTCTATTATATCAATATTTTCTATATAATATTACTATACATTGCTCGTAGTCTAGAGTGAGTTAACATATTAAATTGTTTTTTTTTTATATTTGTAATACACGCATGTACATGTAGCATATTTAATATTTCAATTCCTCCAGTGGGAATCGAACCCGCTGCCTATCGCGTTCACAGTCAGATACTTGTGCCTCTGCAACACGACTGGCCTAATAACTTTATCATTTCTAATAACATTATCATTTGAAAGAAAACATACATCTATCTATAACCCACATTGAAAAGTAAAGCCATTTTGTAGCAATTTTGTCGTGATTTTTATAAGGACATTAAAGAAGTTTTAAATAGACTATAATAACAGCAAATAAGTTATAACAAATATTAAAAGGAATCCCATATGTAATAATTTATTAAGAAATAATGATTTTGTATGGTTATTTTTTTAAAAAAATCATTTCATTTCTAATGCTGAGAGTGGACGGAATCGAAAAATATTTTAATATCAAATAATTATACCTTCATAGAAAAAAGAGCAGTAATAATATAATTCAGTAAATTAGAAAATAACCACTTTATACATTCACAAAATTTATAATTTAAAATTTTAACGATTAAATTCAACGATTGCTGATATATTTAAATATAAACAAATGGATGGTTTAATCCGTTTCCTACAAATACAAACGTTTAAGTAAATGACTTTTGAATAAGAAGTCTTATTAAGAAAATTCCTTATCAATTACAAATTCTTAGCTTAATTAGGTCATATAAAACGGCATATTACTTAGCTCCTTAGTAGCTAACCGCGCGGCCCTATTCAACGTAACATTACAATGACCGTGTAGAGCCTCCAGTCTTTCGCTCTCTTTCTTCGTCCACTTGGACTCCATCGCAGCTGAGAAAGCGGTACAGGAAAATGTGCAAAGTAAACTTATGAGAATACATACTCTCATTTTTAAGGCGTCGCTAGACTGTTCTAATAGTTTGAGAAAAGTAAATTTTTCATCGTCGAACAGTATTTTTTCCACTACGTCAGCGTGTTCGGGAAGATCTTGAAGCACCGTTATGAGGAGACCCACTATGTTTGGCGCTATTCTGGGTGTTAAAGCTGTAAAATAAATCACATTATTGCAACTAAGTTAAATAATATTGTCAATAAATTGTTAATTTAAGATTAAGACCTACTAAAATTTGTGATTGCAACTTCGTCACAAATAATAGAGTGTAATTATTACTTATTATTTTATCTCACAAAGTTCTACCCTTAACTGAACTGAAATGTAAACTGGCAGTTGACAGAAGATAATAAATAAATAACTAACTTCACGCTTTATCCCTAACAGAGTAGTCAGAGAGAACGGAGCGCTAAGCGCTACGTCTCTACACACCTCTTTCGCCTCGTCCACTGTCATCAACCTCTTCATACATGCCCTCCGGGGGATCCTCGTGCTTTTTAAGTGACCTTCCTCCAGTATCTTCGATACTGTGTTTTCAAAGGTCAACCGAGATCTTCCCCTACCTCTCTTACCGCTCACTTTTCCATCATAAATCTTTTTTGCCATTCTTTCATCACTCATTCGTTCGAGGTGCCCAAATCAGCTGAGCACGTTCTTCTTCATTCTCACCGTGACATCTTCGCTAGTACCTGCCATTCTGTGTACGTCTTCATTGCGGATTCGATCAGCTAAGCTGACTCCGCATATCCTACGAAGAGATCGCATCTCCACAGCATTCATCTTTCTTTCATTCTTCTTCTGCCACTGAATACCCACGTTTCGCTGCCGTATAAAAGAGTCGGTACGAAAACCGCATTGTGTACGGCCAAACGCGCAGCTGTGCCGACGTTTCGCCGTCTCATCAATGCATCTAAGGTTCCGTTAACCTTGTTACCGGCAGCAATACGCCTTTCCACATTCATCTCGTATCTTCCATGTTCTAATATCTTACCATTTACACTGATCTTGCATTCCGTCCGTTCTTCATTTCTTTCTTTTCAAATACAAAATTTTAAGTAAAGTTTGCGAAAATATTGTATAATAATAGTGAAAACTACATTTAAATCGGTTAACATGCACACACGCATAGCCAACAGACAAAAATATTTAAACATAATTGTTTTTGTTTCCATTACATTCTTATTAGTCGTATCTTTAATGTACAGACAGCAATGAGTTACAATTTAATAGATAAAAAACTCACAAGAAGTCAAAAGATATGTGAATACAGGGTGCGCGTCGTAGGCGGCGACGGCGGTGGCGAACTGCCGTACCGCGCGGCACGAGCGCACGCACAGCCACGCGCACACCTCCACCATGCGCCCCACACCTTGCACTCTTAACATATACATTTTTTTTATTTCACGTTGTATCCCGCATATACCAGAGTTGACAGAAGAAACTTATTGTTAAGATACTCCGTTCCTCACTTTCCGACAAATATGCCTCGAAGTATGTTGTGGCAGAACTCAACACTTGTTACTGGGAAAATGAAAATAAAGAGGATTCGAGGCAAAACGCGGCGTTAAATTCTGACACTCAACACACAATGCTTCCAGAATTCGGCGGAAATAAGGAACGGAGTATTTTAACACTAGGTAACCCCCTGCCTACCCTGCTGTGTGCGGGATACAGCGTGAAGCTAAAAAAAAGAAATCATACAACATATCAATCAGTAGGTGTTGGTACTACTTGATTAACTTATTATTTAAAAATATCGTTGAAGTTACGTAGAAATTTTAACAACCACTTATATACGAAATTATTAAAAAAATGTATTTCAATAAAAAATATATTTCTGACGTTAGTTTATAAGTAATTATTTCGGTTTCCCGCTGTACATTTGGTTGTACATTGGATATTTTATTACGTTAATTAATCATACATTTTACGATTATTTTACTTTCCACTCAATAAATCATCGAAAAAAAAGAAATCTATACCTATACCTTAAATATACATATCGTCGGCTTAAAGTGTAAACCTGCTAACACAATATTCAAGACAGACAGAAGACGTTAAAAAAAAAACATAAGTTTACGTATATTATCAGAACGTTTTTAAGATATTCTCTTCTGTATGAAATGAAATCAAGGTCAATTTTGTTATATTTTTTACACTGTCGAATAGTATGAAAATGTACATAACTAAAAAACCAAAAACGGATTTAGCAGGTTTACCACTCAAAACCGATATGTTTATATTGTTAATTTTAAACATAAAAAAAACATCAATATGTAGGTACTAGTTACAAGAAAAATATGTAAGAACATTGTTACCTGTCTTCGGCGCCCTCATCCGCATGTTTCCTGTCTTTCACGAGAGTGTTTACGGCCGCTACGAAGTTATAAACAACTTTCGCCTCGAGGTACACCTGGTTACATAATACAACCAATTTATCAATACCAATACGCAAAATATTTCTGATACGTTAATTAGTGTAAAACTTGTCCCTATAAAATGCCTTATATAAATTTTAATTTATTGCAACAGATAACAGGATTTGTTTTGTCAATTGGTTTTTATAGCATATAGGAAGTAAAAATAATATGTTTTCCCCTTTTTATCAGCTTCACGCTGTTTCCCGCACAAGCGGGGCATGCATGCTAGTGTTAAAACACTCCGCTCCCAAATTTCCGATTTCCGCGAGCGGGAATCGAACCTCTACCCTGTCGCGTTTAATCACACGCTTAGGCCCCTGCGCAACGACTTATGTCTGCGTCCTCATATGATATATAAGTACATAAAATTTATATAAATTCTTCAATAAGTTTAAATTTAATAAATAAATGAATAAGCGATTATAAGTAAATAATACATATTCCTTATATGGAGAGATTGTAACGGGTAAGTCATTCATTCTTCAGTGTATATAAGTAATGGATTATTTGCAATATTTAATACATTTCATTTCTAGGAAACATGAAGTAATAACGTTGATTTCTTTGTTTCAATATATTTCCAATAAAAATGTAAAAATATAACAATTTTATTTTAAGAAATTATAATTTAAACGTGATCATAAATTTATTAATAATTAAATAGTAAATAGTAACGCATTAAATATATTTTTAAGAAAGGAAAGGAAAAAAGAGAAGGAGAAGTTACAAAAGTATCTACTAGCCTAACCTAATACTACGAAGCTAATTTTAATTATTGTTCATGGAATTTTTTAGAATCGTGGCACATCGTCGGGCTAAACACGCGACAGTTGTATAAAGCATGTTCTGGTACAACGATGATGAGAGCTCTGGTACAAAGTTAACGCGGAGTTGAGTTCCATAAATTGCAGCGAATTGTTCTGATGTACAAGTTATATTACTGCAAAGTTTCATCAAAATCCGATCAGTAGTTAATACGTAAATATGAAACTAACATCCATTTTTACAAACTTTCACATTTATAATAATATAATATAAACTTACATCCTGTATATTAAGCAGGGTGTGCCGGGGTAGAGAGTGGGAGAGCGCGGGCAGCGCGAGCAGGGCCGCCACCGCGCCGCAAACGCGCGCGCCGCGGTCGCTGCGCGCGGCCACGCCCACCACCCCTACCACCATGCTTACCTAAAGAGTAACTTCAAATTATAAAACGACGGGAAGCGGGGGCAAAGACCTGCGACTTTAAGAGTGACGTTTCGATTTCTACTCGGGGCAATGAAGTATTTAATAATTTAATTTCCGCGCACTGGTAAGGACGCAAAGCGCGGCGTATAACTCCAACACTTCAAAAGAATATGTTAAATATGTAAATCAAAATCAACTTGGTATTTTTTGTGAACTAAACATATTATTGAGGTCAGTCGTGGCGCAGCGGTACGAGGTGTGACAGTAAAACTGACTGGTTGTGGGTTCGATCCCCACTCGACCATGAAATATTTACGAGGAGATGAAATATTTACTTAAATTTATATTTCCATTTCTTCGCTCTGGTGTCGAGGTTAAGCGCGGCGCTGAGTTCTGCCACTCAACACGCAATGCCTCCAGAATTCGGCAGAAAGTGAGGAACGGAGTGTCTTAACACTACCTTCCCTCTGCCTACCCTGCTGTGTGCGGATACAGCGCGAAGCTGATAAAAAAACATATAAAATAAATATTTTAGTTAAAAGAGAAAATATTTATTTACTTTATATAGAACATTAAGCAACATAGTAAAATTTCTAAGCATTGTTTATAGAATGAGAACTGACCATATTTAACTGTGTTAATGATTCAACATCACCTTCCATTACTTCAGTTATATTAGAATTTAGAAACGCTTCCCATTCTTCCAATTCTATGATTGAAGGCTCCTTAACTGAAAAATCAAATAAAAATAATGATTGTGGGGAAAATAAAACCATTAAAGTAACTAAGTTTGTTCTTCAAAAGCAAAATATTTTGTATAAATAAAATATATTTTTTCATAAAAAATATGCTGCCTTACAAAAATTTTTGTTTAATTAAAGTTTTATGAATTCAATCCATATATAAAAATAATTGTTTGTGAAAAATGGATCTACCTTACGTAAGTATATTTCAGTAAATTTTAATCTTAGTTTAACATAATGTCCCCAAAGTTATATGCAGTTATATCAATATGTTTATATTGAAATAAAAAAAAATATTTCTTTTTACATATTGTATTATAAAATATTAAAGTATACCTTCTAGTTTTTCTTCTATATTCAAGGCACAATCATTATTAGCAACTTCATTATCATTACCAGTATCATGAATAATTTCTGATTTTTCAATATCTTCATCTTTATCTTCTTTGCTATATTTGGGTTCTTCTTTCTTCTGGACTATGCTAGGTATTTCTAAGGTCGGTTCGCTTGTTCGCCTTTGCATGTCCTTGTTCTTGTCTAGACTCCTACTGAAGTGAAACGATCTTTTTATACTTCTTGTCAGTTTATTACTGCCGCTACCAAATCGTAATTTATCTCTGGAAAATTGTAAAAGCTTTTGCTTATATGACGGCGGAACACTCTTACTGAGGCCTGAACTCACTTCACTGCTACATTTGGTAGAACTTTTGGGATTTTCTAAGCTTTGAGAGGCAGTTTCTGTCGATTTGGGTTTTTGTTTTTCCTCCTTATTAACAGCTATTTCTTCTTTTAGAGTTTCTTTTGGAGGATCATGTTTTTCTTCCTCGATTTTGTGTATTTTGTAGTCATGTTTTTGATTAGCTGCCATTAATTGCGCCATGTTTCTTTCTAGGTTGCAGACAACAAGATTAGAGTTATTCATAACATTGAACTCATGTCGTAATAGTTTAGCATTAACTGCTGATATAGGCTGTGACTGGTCCTCGTCGTCAGTTTTGAGACTGTCTCTAACACTGAAGGCGCTCGTTGCTCGAACGCTATCATCGTCCGACATTGGAATGCATTCCATAACTTGCATAACTCCACGGATATTTCTTACATCATGTTCTCTGTTTTCAGCTTTAATTTCGTCTAAGGCCATCGTGTTTCTGGTAAGAAAAATATGATTTGTTTATTTAAATAAGAATTTAATATTGTTTGCTTAGAAATTGTAGATTCTAAGCAAGTTTAATAATTGAAACCTTTTTATTATTACCACATACATATTTTGATAAGTGGTACTATATAGATATGTAATGAATAATTTTAAGTATTTTTCATTTATTAGACAGGATCCTAAGGCCCCAGACCTAGGTAATTAGCAAAGCTTAAATTTTAAAGCTTAATAGTCTAATATGTAGTAAGGACTGTATGTGTACTTACTAAGTTGAAAGTAGGGCCCTTTCTGAGATACCGCCAACTCAAGGTACAGGCTCATCTATGTTGAAGTAGTAACTCGTATTTAGATATATTTTAAAGAAAAATGTAAAAAATGTATATATATTATTAAAAGACCCTTTATGTAGGCGTTTACTCCGGCAAGACATCCTAAAGGTTGTTTAAAATTGGGGCACACAATGTTAAAGCTTTAATTTCACATATATAATTTACGGACTATTTCAAGACTCCTTATAAGCATCCAGACCAATACGATGGCTTAACTATACTCCTAGACACAGATGTACCTTTACTTGGTGCTACCTCTGAAAGGGCCCTTTCAAATTAGTCAGTATGCATGCTGTCTTAACTACATACCTATTATACAAATAGTCATCAAAATTTCAGCCTTGTAAAAATGACGTAGGCCTGGGGGCCCTGGGATCTTGGGCTATAAGTAAAAGAAAATATGAGAGTCATTCTCATATTTTTTTCTGCAATGTCAGCAATAATAATATTTACGATTGAATTTGGTTAGTCTGTATGTGGTTTTATAATATTAGGCTAAATGATTTATTTAAAATTTGTAATTGTGTAAATTACAAATTTTAAATAAATCATTTTCAAATAAAATTTCAAATAAAATTGTGTAAATTTGTAATTTATTTAAAATTTGTAAAAATATGGTATATATTTTATTACATGAAAAAATCCTATCAGTGCTACTTTTAATCCTTTTAAATACAAAATAAAAATTTCAGGAAACTCCTAATTATTACTGCTACATTTCCAAACAGACGAAATAAAACTAACTTATAGCATCAATACTTTATCATATAAAAATGTAATATATTTAAAACACTTTAACCATACGAAAATTTATTAATTATAAAAATGTAATGTATGTACTATCATATATACAAATATAACAAACACTAGTTATCTTACAGTAAATGTAACAAATACAGTTTTTAATATGATATACTTGTTACAATCTTTAATTTATGACATTGTTATGATATTGGAATTAGTAAGACAACAGACATACAACAGTGAAATGATTTTTTATGCAACAGAAAAAAACAACTGTATATTATCTGTACTTTTGTTCTTTATACAATAAAAGCTTGTTAACCATCTGTATTCTAAAAATGGTCATAGGGCCACCAACTACTTTCTACAGTTAATATTACTTTGTATCCTAACTAGAGAAAGAAAATGAAAATAATTCATTTACTCCGAGTAGGATCCAACATCCGTCGCGGTTTACGACGTCCTCGATACTAGAAGATAGTTCGAAAGAAAAATTAAATTTCGTATTAAATATCTGCCGAAACTTCTCATAACTAATTAAACCATGTGGATTATTTATTACATACATACGGTGCAACTCTGCCACTGATAAACTAGAATCTAACATTTTAACTTGTTTATTAGCAAATACTTTCCAATTATATTTTGTGTGGAGATTTTCTAAAAAATAACGAACTTTGGTTAAAATGTCTTGGTTGTATGCTCGGTAGTTGTTGTGGCGCCCTCTACCATCTTGAATATCTTTCTCAGGTTGTTGTACTTTACAATGAAGTCTATCTTTCTTAATGCCGTGAATATTAATATATGCATGTTGGCATAATTCAATTGTTTTCTCACATGTATCTACAAAGTATTTAAAAACTCTTCGATACTTTGGTTTAGCGGAAACGTTCCTGCAACGATGTCTCTGCGGTGATACTTCTAACAAACGGTCCTGTAGGTACATATTTTGCTCTGTATGGTTTTTTAAATTGATAAATTTATAAAAATTATTTTTGGCTGCGTTGTCACTTATTTTATTTTTACACCCACATCTACAATCAGGAACATTTCGAAGTTTGCGTTTTTGCAGGTTATTTTTGATGATAATGTCTTTGAAAAACTGACGTTTCGATGTTTGAGCCATGTCGTTGTCATCTAATTCTGTTTTTTTATTTTTTATTGTCATCGATTCCACAGCTTTCAAGAGCAAATTAATTTTTGAATCCGCAATCATATTTTTATTACATTCATATAAAACTATAATAATAGTATCTTCATTGCAACCTGAAGTCAATTTGTGGACACTGTAAAAAACAAATTACTTTACACTGGATTCACACTATGGCACCAGTCACGATCCGTTCTCGGTCCGATCTCAGCCTGTTAAACATAATCATATATGAAAATCTACTACTACTTTTCACACACGAATTTGAGATCGGAACAAGAACTAATAGTGACCGCACTATAATGTGAAGCCTCCCTTTACATATAAATAAATAAATATATATCATAAATATTAAACAATTCAATCATAAATATAATAAAGCATATATCCAAAGTAACTACAGACAGAAATAATGCAAACCTGAATAGTATATCCGCTTCAGATATCTTTTCTTTAACACCAAAATCATTTTCCATTGCAAGTTTTCTCTTTTTTAGAGTCTTAGGTGTTTCAGCACTATCCCAGTAACCGTCAGTTATAGTCAAACAAATCCATCTCCACCATTAATCTAAAGGC
Organism: Heliconius hermathena; assembly: GCA_013403705.1. Lineage (NCBI taxonomy): Eukaryota > Metazoa > Arthropoda > Insecta > Lepidoptera > Nymphalidae > Heliconius > Heliconius hermathena. Next base: position 98,810 of record JAAIXJ010000091.1, on the reverse strand, counting down.
AACGTAATTGAAGCATACAAAAATGTATGTTACCACCAAGTCATAAAACTTTGCGTGCCGTTTATTGTTTTTAAACAGTTAGCCAATATTCCAAAAGAAGGGTTGCCACTCAGCCGCACACAAGCCTATGGTGGATTCATTTTCTGTTAAAGCTGCGGTCCTTTGGAATACACTCCCACGCGAGCTGCGCCAATCCAAATCAGTTCACATTTTTAAGCGTCAAGTTAGAAGCTATTTATTATCGCTATAAATTATGTATGTATGTAATTGTATATTTATTTATGTAAGTTTATTGAATTATATATTTATTTATCAATAGATGTATGTATTTTATATTATATTATTTTATATAGGTATCTATGTAAATTAGTTTGTAATATATAGAATGTATTTTTTTTATGTAGGTATATCATATTAGAGTAACATATGATATCATTTGTACACCAGCCAATATTCACACATTCTTGGATCTTTTTAATGGGTTGCCTGGAAGAGATCACCTGTGGTGATAAGGCCACCTTTACACCATATTTTTTCATTGTTTTCTTTGTATATTTTTATTATTAAGTTGGTGTAATAAAGTATTAAATAAATAAATAAATAAGTCGAATTACTGCAGCAAATTAATTCATTAAAAAGAATGGCCGTCGTGGCACAGCAAAACTGCGCGACGGTTGCTTGTTCAATTTTCATTCTGGGGAATGAACTATTTTAATTTCCCTGCTCTGATAATAAGACAAAGCGCAGCGTTAAGTTCCGCCACTCAACATTCTAAAAATTTTGCCCGACAGTGAAAAATTAAATGTTTTTAAATCAATGTTCTTTGCTTATGTGACACGTATACGTGTGACATAGATTATTTAAATAAACAATTTCTTACTTTGTATTTTTACTAATTTTTTCAGTCTGTAAAAATTTTGCTTCCTGCTGACTGCAGGTCAAAGGTTTAGTAAACGGTGAATCACTTTGTATATCCTCTGGAAGTATTAGAATGTGGCCTGAGACAAATGGATGTTCCAAGATCTGCTGCCAACTCATTCTCTTTATTGGATCTTTATGAAGAAGACCCTAAAAGTAATAAATATCTTTTGACTAGTAAATAAATTTAAATTTAAAAATATGTTTATATATTTTAAAGGCAACTTTATAACCATCCTTATTTTAAGGTCGTTGTGGCGCTACTGCGGCACCACAACGACCACAATAGACATAACAATGTAAGTTCGATATCCATACTGGGGAATGAAATATTTAAAATTTTCATTTTTCTTGCTTTGGTATCTAGTCATATAACATTCTTCTGCCACTCAACACGCAATACCAAAAGAATTCAGAAAACAGAAAGTGTGACTCTAAATGTGACTGGTCGTAGGTTCAATCCCCACTTAAAGAAATGAAATATAATAAATATTTAAATTTATATTTCAATTTCTTTGTTCTGGTGTTAAGGCAAAGCACCACTCAACATCCAATGCCTCTAGACTACAGTGGAAAGTGGGAAGTGGATTGTCTAAACACTAGGTTCCCTCTGCCTACACAGCTGTAGGTGGGAAACATAGTAAATTTTTCACGTTTAAGTGTCTACACTTAAATATTAAAAATGTAGTTAGTACATTGTCACTTATCAACATAATATGTAAAATTTACTAAATGAATCTAGATTATATATTATAATTGATAAGTAATATCCCTGCACTGCAAAGAAATATTATTATTATGTGGTTATAACTGGCTCAATTTATTACATAAAATACTGTTCATTAAAGCTTATATTTAAAAAAAAATTGTATTAGAAACTTATAATTTCCTTTAAGAGGAATGTTTTTATTAACTCATGTTATTGCATTTCTTTAACAAAGTACCATAACTTACTTGTAAAAATGATCTAGCATCGGCACTAATAAAACTGGGCCACTGCACGGGTTTATGTCTAATCATTCGAACAAGCTGCCAAATTGACATCGTACAAAATGGTGGTTGACCAGCCATGAGTTCATATACAATACACCCTAGTGACCATAAGTCAGCCTGTAAAAAAATTAAAAGTAACTATAACATACATATTTGGTATTATATGATTTGTGTTTTGTTTAAGAAAATAAAAAAATATATATATAATAAATATATATACAAAACATTATTTATATTTATATACTTAAGTTTATAATTTTTATTAATTTAATATTCCAATGTGATAAATAATAATGTGGTGATGTCGCAAAACACTATTTGACTGCAAATGACATATGATTATCAATAGTTATGGATTCAATTCCTACTATGGGGAATTAATTATTTTGAGTTCTACCATTCAATAATGTTTCACAAATTAGGCAAGTGGGGAAGTTTTAATACTGGTCCTCTTTGATTTTATTACTGATTGGACACACAGTGTAAATGTAAAATAACAAAGTAATAATTAACCTGATGGTCATATGGCTTCTCATCAATTAATTCAGGAGCCATATACAATGGAGTACCTTTTATAGATGTAAGAATATGAGTAGCATTGGTCATGATACGCGCAAGTCCAAAATCACACAGTTTTGCTCGGCCAGTACTATCCAATAATACATTCTGAGGTTTTAGATCCCTAAAATAAAATTTCACAACTTTTTACCAAATCAATGATACATCGACAAGCCCATGTGGTGCAGCAAACCGCAACACAGGGGAATTATCTTCTCTAGACATATTGCAGGAATTCCATCACTAAACATGCAATATCTTGAGTTTAGGCAGAGAGCAGAGAATAAAATGTCTTGATACTACACTTTCTCAGCCTACCCTGCTATATGCAAGTGTGAAGCAAAAAAAACAATAATATATTAGTTTTACCTATGGAGAACCCGATGTGAATGTAGATAGTATAATGCAGATACTAAGTCCCATGTTATATTTTTAACTTGCTCTTCACTTAAGCATCCTTCTTTTGCTAATATACTATGTAACTCTTTTTCAGCATATTCGGTAACAACTACTAACTCTGATTCTGTTTCAAAACTATCTATCATACGAATTATATTCGGATGATTCAATTGTCTTTGTATGTCACATTCTTGTCTTAAATTCTTAAGGTCTTTTGAAGAACGGCCTTTCTAAAACACGACATAAAAGGAATGTAAGTACAATCATGTATATCAACATGTAGAATAAATAATAAATAACAAATTATCACACCTTGCGTATAACTTTTAAAGCGACAAATGCATTAGTATGTTTGTGTTTGGCTTTAAATACGCGACCAAATGATCCTTCACCAACAAATGAAATAACAATATAGTTATCCATTTTTCATAATATACGTAATAAAATATATATATAATTTTATTCTTTTTCACTACATTTAACTTAGTTTTACAAATTATCAAACTAATTTTGTTTCTTTACATATAAACAAAAATATATCAACCATAGACTACACAACAACAAGCTAGTGACCACAGAACACATATACCCAAAGGGCAAGTGACAGCCTGACTGACAATCAAACTATTACTTAAACAGTTAACAAAGCACAGATAATAAAAATGAACACAATGGGAAAGAGAAACTAATGTATTAAAATATTAATGCCAGACTTTAGCAAATTTAGAGTAAACTAGGGTCCGCCATAAGCTGTGCACGATGGATGGTGGTGGTGGTGCTGAGCGAAGCTATATTGCGCAAAATTTTGATTCATGATTCATCAGCACACTCTGGGTTAGGTTAGTCAAAGTTCAATCGAATAACGTTCGTTTACAACGTTCGTAGTAATCGTAGTTTAACTCTATGGGACAAATTTTGACCATTTACTCAAAAATTCCAATTACAATTATCACCAAACTTCGCTGGGATCACCATGTCGTCCACAACGTTACTAGGAGCAATAGCATTACAACGACATAATAATAGCTCAGCTCAATAATAGTTTAAAAACTCGATACTTGATAAGTATACAACATTTTTAATAAATCCGATGTTTCAAAGTCAGTCATAATTACATTCATAGTTTTTAACATTTTTGAGGGATTTGACTCACGCCTCTTGGAAACTGTCCAAGCGCTCTGACCACTAAGCCATACATTCTCATCAAGGTGCGTCGAAATTTTTATATTTACTATATATATGATAATTACTTAAAATCACAACGTCACCCTGCTGCGACATGCGCAGAGGGTGATGGTCATCCGGGCGATACGGAGGTATCGGACCATCTCCAGTGAAGTGGCTGGAGTCATGCCGTGAGACCTGGACGCGCTTTCTCTGGCGTCGGTATATTGCTGGCGTCGGGGCCAAGCGTCTGGGGATCCGACAAGCCAAGCATGCGTCGAGGAGGAGCGGGAAGCCGCTATGGAAGTGTGGGAATCCCGGCTGGTGACACCATCTGCCGGCCGGTTGTCGATCGAGGCTGTTCGTCCAGTGTTCCGCCAGAGGTTAGCGCGGCGTCACGGCGTCCTAACCTTCCGCACGACACAGGTGCTCACGGGGCATGGCTGCTTCGGGGTTTACCTGTGTCGGATCGCTGGGAGGGAGCCCGACGCTCGCTGCCACCACTGCGACGACTACCTCGATGAGACGGCCCAGCACACGTTGGAGGTGTGCTCAGCCTGGGCGTCTCAACGTCGCGCGACGTCATTGGGGACAATCTTTCTTTGCCGGCCGTGGTCAAGGCCATGGCCGGCAGTGAGACGTCGTGGGATGCGGGCTCCTCCTTCTGCGAGGCAGTGGTGCTCGAGAAGGAGACGGCGGAGCGGGCAAGGGAGGCTTCGGCCGAACTCGCCATCCGCCGCAAGAGACCGGGTCGCCGGAGGGCGGCACACGATCGCCGCCTTCCGCCCTAACGAGCCAGAGGGCGGTTAGCTTGGGGAAGCTGGCCGCCTACTGGCCCGAGTAGTCGCGCGCAGGATTGCTCCCGCGCGCTACTCCGAGCAGGCCGTCGAGGGTGCCCACCCTTGACTCCGCGACGTGCCTTGCAGGCTCCCGCCGCCGCATTTCGCGGACGACTAATGTCCCCGCGTCTCGCGGCCAGTGGCGGTCGAGGAGGAGCATAACATAACCCGCTCGAGTCCCCACTCGGGCTGGTATCTGTAAAAGTATTTTCTAACGAAAAAAAAATATAAGAAAATAGCCACTAGTTTTAAGCAAGTGTGTCAGATAATTACAGCTCTGAGTATAGAAAATTTAAAAGCAGTCATCTTCGATGGTCTCTGAATCCAAACTCTTATTAAAGACATTGAATTTGGAAAATCTATGAAACAAATTGAATCAAATATGGCTAAGCTATAAAAGTATGGCTAAGCTTTATTTTAATAGTCAAATGTTTTTTGTAAATAATAAAATAATTGCTAAAATGTAAAAAAATCACAATCAATTTGAACGAGTATTAAATTGTATATTTTACAATTTGTCCATTTGGACAGATTCCCTATCTGATATAGAATAGTCTGGATTCTGGGTAGTCTACTAGTGAACTTTAATGAATTTTATTGGATTGGATTGTCCTGTTTGCTTAGGACCATGACTTTTTATTAATGATGATTTTTTATACGCAATTTTTGTTTTCATATTGTTTTTATGAAGGATAATATATATAAAATATATTGGTACTTGGATTTTTTTTTGTGAAGTAGCTAATAGTTTTTGTGTCAAAACTACAGTCTATTTGGCAAGTCTGATAATTTTATAGTATTATATGTGAGTCTTATACAGAATGCGTCACCAAATTTTATGTAAAAAAATGAACATAAAGTATTTTAAACACATCCTCACTTTGTCCACTTACATTTGCCGAATACGTGTTATTTCAACTATTAATTTTAAGATATTACATAATTGCCCTCAATTTAATTAAATTCTTGCTTGTTCGACCTATTTATTTATTTAAATAGTAATTAATATTTTATTCATTTGGGAAGGGATGAAATAAAAAATAAAAACGTGTAAAATATTTTTTTGAAATCGTTTCAAAAATTAAACGTTGCAGGGTTCAAAGCCTCGATAAAACCGTATGGTTTAGTAGTGAAAGCGTTTGGACGGGTTCCAATTCGCACGGGTTCGAGTCCAGCCACATTCAAATATTTATAATTTTTCTAATAATATTAGAAGACGTATAAAAAATATAAATATTAGCTTGAAATAACACTTAAAAAACGATAAATATATTAAAGTACTCGTGGACCACAACAATAACTCATTAACCAACTTGCAAAGTCTAGTTAGTAGAAGAGTTTGATTCAAACACTGTTATCCGGGGTGGAGGGTAAAGGAGGGTTACTATATTACGGGGAAATTCCACTGGTACACGTATATTAAATTTATTGAACAGCTGAGGACAGTCAAATCCGTTGGTGAAAATATTAGGGACAAAAAATACGCCTTTTACGTTCTTCTAAGGAAATCGTTCGGAAAAGATTTCATTGCTTACAAAAAGGAAATAGCCTTTTTTTTTAAATCCGTTCGGAAATAATAGGTGCCGCAAGAATCTTATTTAATTAAAAAATAAATCTCATAGTGCGTGGAATGAAATTATTACTCACAATGTCAACATTGTAATATCAATATTATCGTAGGTATCTATATATCAATAGAATTTTTGTGAAATAAAATATTTTTTTCACACAATTTTCACAAGTTTATAGTTTACACATTTATTTATTTATTTAATTGATTCTGGATTGCTAGTGGCTATTGCATTTCTAAATGAGTAATAATAAGTCTGGGCAAAAGTATTTCCGCATTTTGAATGTATTATTAGTAATCAAACCTCTTTGGCTGTAGGTACTGATTGTATCTGGCTGATTTTAATTTCGTTAAATGTGACATTCTGAAGATGCAATAAATAAAAAAAACTAGTTCCCGCCATTTTTCAATTGTTTTTCAAGTAACCAAAATGAACGTATGTGACGAACAAATTTGACACGTTTTAAAGTTTTATTACAAAAAAGGTAAACATGTGGCGAACTCCGCAAATATCATTATGATTTTGAATTTTTATTACGGGAAATGAAAAATGGGTGACTTACGATAAGAATGTGCAAAAAAGATCATGGACAAGCCCCACAGACCGTGGCAAAACCCGGCCTGACTCGGAACAAAGTGATGTTATTTTGCTACCGGGTAAAACTATCGATTCTGACCTCTGCTGTCAGCAACTGAAGAGGTTAAACAGATATTGAGAAAAACCGGCTGGAGCCGGTGAATAGGAAGGGCGTGGTGTTCCATACGCCAGATCGCACTCATCTATAGCCACGCAGCAAAAATTGAGAGAGCTTGGCTGGGATGTATTGAGTTGATTGAATCCTCCGTATAGCCTCCACCTGTTTCAGTCATTGCAGAACTCTTTAGGAAGCAGAAAGCTAGCCTCAAAAGAACACTGTGAATACTACCTGTCAGATTTTTTTAATCAAAAATTTTAAAATTTCTACAGGAATGGGATCATGGTACATACTATCCATAAGACGGCGACAAGTCATCGATCAAAACGGCACATACATATTATATAAAATTAAACCTAAAAAAAATAAAATAAAAAAAATGCTTTGTATGAACAATACCAAAAATATTTTGGCCCGATCTTATATTATAAGCAAAACATAATGTATAGCAGCTTGACAGCAAACACTGCGTGTGTATATTGTGTCCAGCTTTACAACCATTTGAATTTATATACTGAACATAAAGGGTACAATATGAACAAAAACGTAATTACAAAAAGAAAAGAGAGAACAGAAACATTTACATAATAATGATAATAAACAAAAATTGTGATAAAACCTTGCAAATATTGTTACCTCCTTACTTGTGTGATTTACGTGATGGAAGGAGATATAGCAAGTAGTTAACAATGCAATACCTTTAAACTTAGTAACAATTATTTCTGATTGATTATATGATTGATTATATGAATCACTGAGGTTCTAAATTAGTAAGCGTATCCGCATTAATATCCAAAGAGTAGGTTTTATTATGCAAATGACATAAACGAAATACTTGTATTAGCCCCAAAAACAGTTTTTTAATTGGTGGCGCTAATAGAGAGATAGGCTTTCTAGGGTATCGATGTGGAATCCAAAATTTTTATTTTATCTAATAAATTTGTACAGTCTATTTTGTTTCGAAGCAAACTGCATATGTAGAAACATAATATCGAATAAGTGTCTTTTATGCCCCAAAGAGATCATATTAAATTATAATAATTTGGTGGGAAAGTACAGATTTATTAATATTAGCTTGATTTGATGAAATACCATGAGAACCTTTATTGCACACGCTCAAGCCTTAAGGAATGAGTAGCATAATGCGGCTGCCAGACGACAGTTATGTAGGCAGACAGACAGACGCTACAGTATTCTAGTTGACTACAAACCGAAGAGTTATACAGAATTATTTTACTTTTACTTTAAATAGGCCAGTGGTGGCGCAGTGGCACGAGGTGTGACTGTAAAACCGACTGGTTGTGGGTTCGATCCCCACTCGAGGAGATGAAATATTTACTTAAATTTATATTTCCATTTCTTCGCTCTGGTGTCGAGGTTAAGCGCGGCGTTGAGTTCTGCCACTCAACACGCAATGCCTCCAGAAATCGGCAGAAAGTGGGGAACGGAGTGTCTTAACACTAGGTTCCCTCTGCCTACCCTGCTGTGTGCGGGATACAGCGTGAAGCTGATTTAATTTGATTTTATTTTTTTTTACTTTAAATATTTTGCTATTTCTCAAAGTAAAGCTTAACGGCTCAGTAGCTTTAGGTATTCTTTTTAATTTGACTTTGAAAATTAATCGTAGAATCCAGAATCACATCCAAATCTTTGATAAATAATTTTTACCTCGTTTAGTTTTTCTCCCAGTAAAGAATTTTAGAAGACAATTTTACCTTTACCAAAACTCAAATGTCCGTACAATAAGCAAACAGGATATATAAATATATTTAATCCTGCAAACCCTTGAATGGCAAAACCCAGTGCCTTAATAATATAATTAATCTTATATTTAGCTCTATTCGATTACGACTTTATCAAATTTCAATACAATTTCTATCACTTTTTAAGTTCAATAGAGAAATAAATATCTTCTAAGAACGTTGATTATTAACTAGGCCGTAATATCATCACATAGGCCGTAATATCGAAAACGGTATCACACGGGATATGTTAAAGTTTTGTTGTCTATCATCTATTTTTACACCATAATCTAGCAAGCGACTATACGAGATAAAGCTCCGAATCGCAAACAACAAAACGCCAACTGGGCTATAGCATCGGATGAAAGCATTTATTTCACGTTAAAACATATTATTTCCCAGGCGTGCAATTCTGTAAACAAACGAGACAGAACGTGGGTGGAATACGTGAAATAGAAATATCAGTAACTTGGATTTTGAGCTAATTACATTGCGTGTTTTTAATGTACATCGGTAATATATATACATAGGAAGTAAATTAGAGCTCATAAGATAAAATTAAGATATATTCGTTTAGCGTACTCGAAAAGTCAAACTACTACTGATGATCAGCTAGAGGGCGTCGAGGCGCAGGGGCACAAACGATGTTTGTAGGTTCGATCCCCACTCAGGGGAATGAATTATTTCTTATTAATATATTTTCATTTCTTCGCGCTAATACTAAGGATTATGTGCGGCGTTATGTTCCGCCATTCTACACGCAATTCCTCGAAAATTCAGTGGAAAGTGGGGAACGGAGTGCTTTAGCATTAGGTTCTCTCTGTCTACCCTGCTATATGCGGAATACAGCAAGAAGCTGACAAATAATAATAAACTACGATTTAAAAAATCATTGGATGTGGATTGTAATAAATATATAAATTTAATTTTTTTAATTTAAACTTTCTATAGGCGAAATTTTTTTACCTACATGACTTGTATGATTTAATCTGCTGAGTAAATAAGACCTATGAATTGAAGTGTACTCTATACTGTATAATCCACCTTATAAATCAATGAATATTTATCATTCCCATTACACAAGGCTAAAATGATTTTATATTGAACGTGCGTTATGAACTGAACATAACTGAAGCTGGAAATAACTTGTCTTGACGGGTGATGTTCTTAAAAATAAGATTGATTTATGTTATCACGATTTGTCTGGCTCGCAATCGTAATGTAGCGAGAATCACTCAAAAATTTGAAACGTAGGTTTCTTTTAAATTTTATAATTAGTTAATGTTTTAGTGTGGGTCATTTCCTATATTAGAGATAAAATAAAGTATTTAAAAAAATTAAAAATCAAAAGTATTTTTTTTTCAAAACTCAATCACTTGCTCACCCAGAAGGAAAACCCACCGTCAACGTGCTGCCATCGAAAGCGTAAGACAACAGATGGAAAGGCAAAACTCTGCTGCAAGAGCCGCATGCAGTGTCTTTATATCTGCCATTAGAAACTTATTGAGTAGGAGCAAATCTCCGCCAGACAAAATCCAGGCGGTGGCCATAAATAAATTCGCTTTGCAAGACCTAACACAGTAAAAACACGGCCCAAGTTAACCAGAGCGGTAATGGACAATACACCCAATCTGGTACCGATCATGGGACACAAGGACCGTTAGAATGCTTTCTTTGAATTCCTAGCAGTCCCTAAAGCTACTAAAGAAGTAAAGCTCAAAATTTGCAAGGAAATAATGCTTAGCTTTAAGGGAGGACACTCGATTCTGGAGATAAAGCTCAAAGAGCCATATACTGCCCAAACCATTACACGCACCATCAAAGGTAGTTAGTTACATGGCAGCGTATAATACTGCAGCTTTGTGGAGTTGGATGAAGAGGAACCAGACATACAGGCAACCAACCTAAAATTCAACATAACTGATAATGATCCCATTGTAGTCGTTGCCAAGTGCACAAAAGTGATGCTGGAGGATAGAATGCTTGATATTGTGAGAAACTTCAATAGCACTCTAGAACCCACATCATTAGCGGCATGGGAGGTGTCTGGGATGCAGTGGGACTCTAGATGTAAATTTAAGATATATATATATANTATATATATATATATAATTGAGTTGGAACTTGCCACTTCATAAATAATTTTCTGTCATTATATTTAAAAAGGCCGGTTCTGGAACAAAAGCACAAGCGTGTGAATTTTTTCGGTGGAAAATGGGAACACAAGTTTCTTAATACTACGTTCCCTCTGCCTATCCTGCTATGTGCGAGATACGGCGTGAAGCTAAAAAAGCTAGCATATATTTCATTTCAGTTAATTTTCCTAAATAACTTTTCACAATATATTTAGTCAATTATTTATTGAACAGAATTCTATTTAATTTCATTACTGTATATGATTTCACAACGTGTTTATATCAATCATGGAACCGAAAAGGTACATAAATGTATAAAATAGCTGCGTGGCGTGTGAGTTATATCAGTTTTCCGTTCATCCTATGGGACTCACGAGGAATGTAAACAAATGAGCTTTAATTGCCAACACATGGCATTAATTACTGTTATCTACTACATTTAACTTACATAATTAATGCCAATTATTCTAAAAATGTATAATAATATACTCGAACTACACATTCGTTTATTTATCCGTGAGAAATATTTAAATTTTGTTTACATTCAAAGAAAATATTTGCATAAACATACATACGTAAAAATTCTTAATAGCTCTTGTATAAATATTAAGCGGCTACACAGCAAACGGCTCGAAAACCTACATTATTCTTGTTTAATGATAGAGCAACTGCTGATACCGACCGCCGAGGGCAGGGCGGACAGAGCGTTGGAACATTTACACGCCGGCCGCTTGTTTACGTTTTTCTTGACCACGTTTCTGACTAAAAATACGTTAGCATCCTGCCGTTTGAGGCTCACGCTATTGGTCGACGCGAACGCAGGAAACCAGGGAAGACTTGCCGAAACGGCCGTCGATGCCCCTTTTCCCCCGCACCTCCTCTTATTTTATGTGAAAGTATACGAAAGGCCAAACTCGTAAAGCAGCAGAAATAACCCTGGAGGCTGGAATCAGCAGAACCGCGGTCAGTCGTGTTGTGCGTCTCATAGTGCTAACTAGTGACATCAAACATGGTTCTGGATACTGAAGACTGGGTAGGTTGACTTTACCGGATAGATAAAAAAAACAACTTCTTGGAAATTCGAAAAATTCTCTTAATTCCAATTTTTAATTATATTTTACATAATAATACTTTAAGAATTTTTTTCGTTTTGAACTTTTGATGTGAAATTTTTCACGGATAGACCGCGTGTAACCAACTAAACACGATGTAGACCTATAAATGTTAAATAGGTATTTGGAACATGATGATGTATATCTAAATACTATCTTATTTAAATGTCTAAGATTAATTATTACTTTTGTAAATAGTGTAGCACTTTATCAAATGTCTATTTCTCCTATTTACATTTATATGATCTTCACCTTGCGCTGTCAATTATACTACCTGGCTGCATACGTGTATTAACGCTGATCATTAATTAAGACGTACTTTATAGAATACTGGTAATTTTAAATTTAGAAGACTTATAAAAATTGTTTGGCTTTTGAGGATAAAAATATATATATTTTTTTTATTTTTTACAGTTTTTTTCACAAGTATAGACACTGATTCTTTAGGCCCTTAGATACGTTGTAAGTTTTTAAATTAGGATGAATGTATATATTTTTGTTTGTAAATACCCTAAAAATAAAATAAACTAGACTGAATACTGTTTATAAATTAATTAAATTTTAATATATTTGAAATATTTATAATCTTATATGATTTATTTTCATTGATAATTTTCTCTTCCAAGGCTGTAAGTTAACCTAATCTGTTAAGTATCATTGATCTCACTATAGTGTTAATTTCATTTATAATCGTTTTGCTTAAAAACTTACTTAGATATATGCTAATATTATTTGGGCATTCATTAAAAGTACTCTAATTACATTTTAATCCCCTAAAAAAGAAAGGAATATATGCTAGTATTATTTAGGCATTCTAAAGAAAGGAATAGTAAATTAAATAACAATTTTGAACTGTAAATAATACTTGATATTGGGTTACCGTATCTACATACATGTGTATATGCTTATAGAACTGACCGACGTAAGACCAATGATACTATTTTAGTTTCAATTGCACGTAAAATATTTATTACGCTCCACGAATCCGGGCGTCTACCGAAATTCGCTTTTAAATTTCGTATAGATTTTGTACCGTATTGTTTCGTTAGTTTTTGTATTTTATAATAAAAATATTTTGATATTTAATATAATAAAAATATTTATGCAGAATAATGTATTTATATTTGAAAATTTACATGAAATTTTTCATTTGTTACATATGGATTAAAATTTGAAACTATATTTCTGTTTTATTTAAAGTACACAAAGAAAAGTTAACTACTACTTTCAAAGTAGGTAAACGTCCACTAGAATTGCGGGTTCCAAATTATCTTTTGTAAAAATTTAGACAGTCTTTTTCTTTTCATAAAGTCATTAACAGTGCAATTTAGCACTATGAATGCCATATAGTCATTCATATACATTCATTCATTCGGATTTTTAGACTTAATTTTTTTTTAAATATTATTTTGTACCACCAACGACTAACCCGAATATTCATAACATCGATAATAGACCCATCAGTGCTCACTTCACACTTTATAAAAACCATAAGTTAATCAAGAAAAACGCAAAAACAAGAAAGGCAGTCTGAGGCGCAAAGCAACTCAAAAAAAATGACTTTCGCAGAAAAATATATATACGATATAATAACATCTAAAGCATAGCAACAACACATGAGTATATTTTTTTAAAGAACTTTAGTGTAAAATTGCTAATTTTTTTGAAATTCGCCATATTTAACATGAAAAGTTTCAATTTTCATAGAGTACGTCTTCGGAATAAAACAACCATTATTTGAATAGAATTCGAATATTATTATTATAACAAAACCTATATTTTATTTCTTATTATTATATAACAAAAACTATTTTCTTATTCTTTATTAAGTATTAAAATCAGTCAAATATTCTCTGTAGCTACATAATAAGCGGTTTTTCTATCATTTCAAAGTTACACAAAGACAGATTTGTACCTAGTTTTCTTGAAAATAATTCCCGAAATTGTTTTGTTCACAAATAATCGCTTTATTTTAATTTAGCTCCAGACAATAAAAGACACGAGAAATGTGTTAAGATATAAAAAATATATATTTTTTTTCTTATGTTTTTTTATGTGTTTCAGGCTGATGAGCTCCCGCCAGAACAGATTGCCGGTGAGTTAATAAATATATAATGATGTAATAAATCACAAATATACATAAAATACATATACAAACAAAAACCTATTTCATATGTTGATTGTGATGAATAAAACACAAAAACTTTTGGAATTACGCCAAAAATACAAAAGAAGCCTGAATAAATTTAACTGGCACAAACGCTATGTTATAAATTTATTATTCCACTAAAATTATGTGTGGGCTTAATTAAAGCTACAGAAATAGTTTTTAAAACAACTACAGTGGGGCGTGTCTCATAAAATGTGGATTAATAACTGTCTTGAAGCTTTCGAATAAATTTTCTGTTACTAAATTCACTCTGTATATTATCTAGACATAAGTATGCACGTAACGTAAACAAGTGATAGTTCAGTGAATTTCTGTTGACATTACTCTCTGAAAAACTGGGAAACCTAATACCTCTCACGTCGCAGACGTAGCTGTCAATCTGTCAAAAAACGACGATACCTAGTTCAGATATATTCTGTAAAATACTATTTTTTTTTATATTTTTACCCAAATGCAACAAATGTAATAAGAAAAACACTAAAATTATGTGTAGGCATATATATATATATANTTTACAAAATCTAAAAAATAATGTGGTTATTTGGTGGTACTATATTTTTTTTTACATTAACTTACACAAATCCATTATGTAGGTATTAGCTAATGTTATTATGTTGCTGGTTGCGGGTTCGATTCCCACTCGAAGAAATGAAATATTTATTTAAATTTATATTTCCATTTCTTCGTCGAGGTAAAGCGCGGCGTTGAGTTCCGCCACTCAACACGCAATGCCACCAGAATTCGGCGAAAAGTGGAGAACGGAATGTCTTAACACAAACTTCCTTCTGCCTACAATGCTGTCGGGATACAGCGTGAAACTGATTTGATTTAATTAGATTTTTTAACTTTCATAGATCCATTACAGAACCACTTATTAGCTAATGTTATTATCAAAAACGTGGGGCATGTTTGGGATGGCGGTAAAACACCGTGGTAGCATGCTTGGATTCGTGCCAACGTGCCGTGGAACTTAAGCGTCCTCTCCTCATTGTTTAAATCAATATTATTAATCTCCTGAGAGACATACATTGTTTACTTTTTTAAACATTTTTAAAGTGTTATTCCACACTTAGGAAAGAAAAATACTTATTTAGAAAACGTATAAAAATTTGAACGCAGCGGGACTCGAACCCGCGCCTCCTGGAAACCGACCAGGTCGGTTTCCAGGAGGCGCGGGTTCGAGTCCCGCTGCGTTCAAATTTTTATACGTTTTCTAAATAAGTATTGTTTACTTTGTTGGACATAATTTATAAGCATCGTGTTAAAATATAAATACTATTTTGTATTTGTGATGTTTATTTTCATTAAATGTAGAGCATATTGTTGCAGCGAATAGAGTAAATACTTAAGTATAGCTGTTAAAAATATTTAATATAAATGTATGCAAATTATTAGATTTTCTCATATCTCAAAAAAATTTAGATAAAACAGGCAGTTGTTAATTTTTTTATTGGACTTTAGAAAAGTAAAAGGCAATATTTTAATGAAATTCTAAGTAATACACGTCACATTAGTTTTTAATGTAGTGTATTCCTTAAATATTCTGAACTTATTAGGAAAGGATTCAATAAGAAACCCTAAATTATTTGTTTTTCATAGCCTTCTCTAATATGTAAACGAATTCTCATGTAAGTATATATCATATTTGCGCTAGTTAGACATATTACAATATTACAAAAAACTATGTCGCAGAAAAAGTATTTTAAACGATTAAAAAAATTATGAAAAAAATGCTATTTCAATATTTTCTGAAAGATTATTATAAAAACAGCCATTAAACAACGTTTGCGTCACACTGAATAATTTTGGAAAATGTAACTGACGCCGCTTGTCCTCATTTTGGAAGACCATGGCGATCTGGTGGGTAGATAATTAATAAACAGCTAAAATCTAGAAAAAAAAGCAATAAAGCGTATGGGACTTTGAGACAACTGCCAAGACATGTTGATGATTAAAATTAACAACCTGGCGTTGGTGAAGATAAAAAAATATGTTTTAAATTTTTTGGTTGCCAAAATATTGTGGGACAGCTGCAAACTCTTAAAACTCGGTACTTTAGCGTATCATGCGTACGTACTTCTGTTAATTGTGGGTACGCTCTGTTCACTTTTAATTTCAATTAATTTTAATCTAAATATTATTTTTAGTTATATAATTACTTCACATTTTACAATGTAAATACTTTAATATATTTTAATTGAGATTCACAACAATTCAATGTTTTGTAGAAATAACATCTTAAGTACACTTAAAATCTGACATTGATTAATTAGGCTTAGAATCTTGGTGTATTTTTTTATGAGAAGCGCCTTTGTATATTTACAAGCTCTTAAGTTCTTGAATTATAGACATTCGTGGCGCCGGGGCACTAACGAGTGACTGTAAACGCCACAGGTTGTGGGTTCGATTCCCACTCGGGTATATATTAAATTTTTATATAGTGAGGCCAGTCGTGGCGCAGCAGCACGAAGTGTAACTGTAAAACCGTCTGGTTGTGGGTTCGATCCCCACTCGAGGAGATGAAATATTTACTTAAATTTATGTTTCCATTTTTTCGCTCTCGTGTCAAGGGTAAGCGCGGCGTTGAGTTCGGCCACTCAACACGCAATGCCTCCAAAATTCGGCAGGAAGTGGAGAACGGAGTGTCTTAACACTAATTTCTCTCTGCCTACCCTGCTGTGTGCGGGATACAGCGTGAAGCTGATTATATTTAACATTTTCTCTTTTCGCTCTAGTGCCGAGGCAAATCGTGGCGTTGAATTCCGCTCAACACGCACTATCTATTAACACTAGGCTCCCTCTGCCTACCCTGCAACATGCAGAATACAGCGTGAAGCTGAAAATTTTTACAAACAATATTTTTATATTATGTCTAAATTTAACTTACTCACATGACGTCATAAGTTCAATGAGTCAAACGTTTATAATTTGAAATATGACTTCATCGATTTATCTTTCATCCGTAACATTATAAATTCGAAGCGTTTTATTTTTGTAATGTACTCTTTGATACTGTTTCGTAAAATGCTGACGCACTTCGAAATATTCACAAGTAGGCAAATTACTATGAAATTTTATTACAGCCGTCAGTCGCCAACGCTTATAGCAGGCTGTCATGTAACCTTCATAGGTTATATGATATACTCATATTTCAAATTCATTTTGAATTTATCTAATATTTAAATAGAAAATAAATTTGTTAGATCTTTTTTTTTATTTATATCGCCAGTTGGTAAGGTTTAAAAATGAAAATACGTCTTGCCAAAGCTTCTCAGTTATTTTATATAATATATAAGATTACTCTCCTATTTTTACTCATTGCTTTAAAATGCAACAAAGTATATTAGTAACCTCGTATTTTTTAACGTATTTCCACGTCAAATATTATAGAATTACATATTAATTAATGATTATTGACTATGTATTGGAGGCCAGCCGTGGCGCAGGGGCACAGAGTGTGACTGTAAAATCGTCTGGTTGTGGGTTCGATCCCCACTCGAGGAGATAAAATATTTATTTACATTTATATTTTCATTTCTTCGCTCTGGTTTCGAGGCAAAGCGCGGCATTGGGTTCCGCCACTCAACATGCAATGCCTCCAGAACTCGGCGGAAAGTGGGCATCGGTGTGTCTTAACACTAGGTTCCCTCTGCTTAACCTGCTGTGTGCGGAATACAACGTGAAGCTGATATGATTTATTTATTAGTTTATTTATTAGTAAATCTTCGTAACTAGTTCGTAAATCTTTGTCTTAAATCACCTCTGTATATTAATGAAAACAGTATTAAAATGGATTGTGTAATTCTAAAAGACCTAAGCTTATGTCTGTGAGAAGTGACTTTTCTTTATACCTACTACGTTAATATAAAAAAATATTTAGCCATACTTTCCACTTAGGTAAGTTTTATTAAAGAAAACTGGAAATAACTACAAATATAATAAAATCCTATGAGTTACGATACGTCTAAAATATTTAACGTCCTATATATGCGTGCGTTTCTCGGCTCGGCGCACTGGGTACCGGCAATGCACCATATTGCTGAACCAAAATAGCTGCATTGCACAACTTATTAGCACTACATCTAAGAGCATTGAACTGCAGTCCTAAACTAACCACAGCCGGTCTGTCGCTCAGTACGACTGTTCTAATTACCAGAGAACCACGGGGATAGGGTACCTTTAAAATCCGACGTTTAAAATATTCTTTAGTTAAGCATTTCTTGATAAATTATCATATTTGTACCATGAGTACACTTAACGTCGAAGGTATAATATGTTATATCTTAACATTCATAGTGAAAGTTTTAGAGTCCAGTCGTTTAAAGAACTGTTGTGATTTGTTGCAGTTCTACGCAAAGCGTTCGATGGCTTCGACCACAACCGCTCAGGCAGTATTCCCTGTGACTTCGTCGCTGATATCCTCAGGATGATGGGACAGCCCTTCAACAAAAAGATTCTTGAGGAACTTATCGAAGAAGTTGACGCTGACAGTGAGTATCATGTGTTTAGTTTAGTCGTAGTAGTAGGACATTCAAAGTGATGTTCCAAAAAGATTTTATTTAAACGGCTTGTCTTATACTAATAAATTATTTCAGAGTCCGGTCGTTTAGAATTCCCCGAGTTCGTAACACTCGCTGCCAAATTCATCGTTGAAGAAGACGCCGAGGCTATGCAGAAGGAACTCCGGGAAGCTTTCAGATTATATGACAAAGAAGGTAGGAATATGTCTAAAATCAAATATTAATGTACTTACATAAATTACTATTTAAATTCATTTGTTATAAAAGGTATAAAATAAGCATATATTAAGGCATTATTTTTTTGTTTAGGCAACGGCTACATTCCCACATCGAGTTTGCGCGAGATCCTGCGAGAATTGGATGAGCAGCTAACGGACGACGAGCTCGACGGTCTCATACAAGAAATTGACACGGACGGCAGCGGAACAGTGGACTTCGATGGTAATATAAATATAATTTTTACCTCTAATTTATATTAAAAAATACTATAGTTTATTTTCATAGAAATATATAATAATCATTGATTATTTATTGTTTCAGAGTTTATGGAGATGATGACTGGGGAATAAATATAATCTAATTATATCATTTTTTTACACTTCGTTATGTTCTAATTTTAAGTTAAATATATTTCATTACTTCTAACTTTCGAGACAAGGTATTATTGCAAATTTTACAAATACAGAAAACCATTTGCGCATTTTGAGCTATTTATGTACCGTACAAAACAATCCCATGCTCTCGTTCAACTGATGTGTGCGGCTGAGATATGTTTAAATCTACTTTATTAATAAACCTTTTACTATACTAAGTACAGAGTTTGATTTCTACAAATATCTAATAATTTCTATAAATGTGATATCAGAACATATGAGAACGAACTGTGAGAAACAACGAGAGAGAAATTTCAAATAAAATCTGGCACTACACTCTTTTACAATAATATCTCGGATATTATTGTAAAAGATTTTCGTAGATAAAAATAATGAATTCACCGTTTTTAAACCGGACGCCAAATTGTCCTAGATAATTTTGATGGCATTAAATACAGAAGTTTGGCTTCACGCCAGTTAAGTAATGGGTCTATTAAAAATATCTTTCCGCTGTTAATAATAAAATGTTCGTAATATTTATATATTATAGTTTAAAATGACATGAAATAAAAATACCCATGAGTATTATTTATTTATTATTTTATATAATTCTTTGATCGTCGTATAATTTCCATGTTGACATACAAAGCGTCGACAATTATACCGCTAATATACATATATATATGTTCTTATTTAGGTATAAGTATATAAGTTTTTCATCTTAAAAGTCACATAAAAGTTAAATATACTAAAATGGCGTTGATAACTTTATCGATTAAGTAATAATGAAATAATACAGTTGGACATATTACATTCAAACATAAAATGTTAATTTATATAGCCTTGCTAAACTTTTGATTTGGCAGTTACATCAGATTTATTCGTCTAATAAATATATTATAAATATTAAAAAAGTGACGTATATGTGTAATATGTATGTATAACTAATTATATATCTCATATAAACGACAGAAGAGAGCAATTAAATTAATATAGAGATATAAAATTGTTTATATGTGAAAATAATGCAACACTTATTATAATAATATAATATTAATAATGTAAAATACATAATTAATATGGCGACTGCATTATCTAATAATAACAACTCAATTTAAAAAAAAAATAACTTACTTATCAAGTCTACATAAAACGTAGACTCTTATTAAATAATATAAAGATATTAAAATAACGGGAATGCAAGCAAAAATGATTTCGAAAAATGAAAAATATATCAGCTGTTTAAAAAATAAGATTAAATTATAATTTACCGCCTAGATAGTTTTGTTCATAGAGCATGTAAGAATTCGATGAAAAAAACATAGAATCGTCCGATTTCCTTAACGAATAAGATGAAGAAATTATGTTCAAAATAAGATAGATGTATCTACGTGAACAAAATCATTTCATAAATATTATATATATTTTGCTCTTGCATGCTCTTGGCTTTAATTATTTCATCTTATATATGTTACTTATAGTAATATAAGCACTGATATCTTTATATGTATCACATTTGCAGCGACAACATACACATGACGACTGTATTTACAACAAAATCCAATACATTTTTTTACAAGCAAAATTATTCGTGGAAGTCGTCGACAGCAAACTATATTTAAATCGGATAAAAAGTATCAAAATAGATCACTTTCATCTTAATATATGTTCTGATATTAGTAAGAATGGCACAAATCGTTTTTATACGCATGTACTGTTATTTTCTTTAGTCTTTGAACGCTTTAGCCTGATTTGATCATTTCAGAAGTCAACGTTCAACTGAAGATACAATAGCATAAAGCACATACACTCAAGCACGCCTCGGATATACGACGACTACGTGAGGTACTCATTTATAAAGACCAAACACGATATATCGACGTTAAATTCAATGTCAAAAATAAAACTCATTCATTGGTAACGCGTTTTAAAACTAAGTTTTAAATCGAGTCTTATATTTAGGTTTAGACAATATACTAATTACAAAATAATCATAACATATTGTATTACGCTTAGTGGAATTTTTAAATATTTACAGCTATAAATTATATTCGTTCGTAATATTAGGATAGGAAGCTCGCACGTCCTAGCTCGTATCTCTTAATAATATTTTCAGCGAGTTCCTTTATATGAGACAATATTGAATTGGACTTCATGTCAAAGTATATACATAAGTATCTTATAATCGTGTTAGCTTCTTGGCTTTGGTTAGATCTAATATTTGATAAACAACTATCTACACATGAGATCTCAATTTGAACTATGTTAACCAAACGTCTCTGAAGTCATATTCAAAATGTATTATCACACCTGTAGTTGATAGAATGTAATAATACATACAATTAATTAATTCTATATGTTTAAATGGAGTAGACAGTCAAAAGTGAATAAAATCAACATAATTTGAAATTGAAATAAGGAATGATGCACATGCTTTTAGCTCGCTCAAATATATGTAAATGTAAGCCTAGTATAGGCCAAATGTTGAACAATTTTTTTTAAATGAATCAAAAAAAGTATAGTAAAGTCATATTTTTTGGCATCACTTTAACTTCAAAAGAAAGATTTTACCTACTGTATTATCTTAATATTATATAATCGATTTAAGGCTTGCAAGCTATAAGCACGAGCATCATATGACAAACATATAGAAATTATCTATAATTCGTTTTATTTCTTTGATATGAAAGTAGGTATTTTAAAAAGTTGATACTTGTAGTAATAACTGTACACAGTCGTACAAATCTCATCCATTAAACATTACATGGGAATGGTTAAATATATTTTATATTTATATAAGTATTCAGTTGCTGGTCATTTGCGAGGTATTAGTATGCTACAGGTGGTCTACAATTTGTATAACATTATAACAGAACTTGATAACCTAACTATAAGTAGATTTATGAATACTGTTTATGTAAATAGATCTTCATTCCTAAATTAGTTACGCCATAAGCACAACCCACACGCAGGCCAGAATGGACTTGTCCCACTTACGTACTGTAAAAAATAAGAAGAAATATATATGACATTTAGCAATTTTATAGTATTTTTTCATATTATTATAGTACATTTTTGTATAGTGACAATTTTTTTTATTATATACAAAAATGAAATTTTAAATGTAAATGTAAGTCTTTAGGAGAAATTTGTAATGCACACACATCCTTACCTCGCACTTTAACACTGGCAGGACTGACTAGTATTTATGTTATCGCAAAAATTAATGAAGAATTGGAGGTGGAGGTCGAGAATGACTATTATTTCTTTGAGGTATACCGCTAAATCTAAACAAATCATCTGTTTTTGCTTTGGCTCCTCGTGATGATCCTTTCTTGTCGCGATGCAGCCATGATGGTGGTGGCCCCTCACACCAAGCAGCACGAGCCCAGTTAAGTGGCTCTGCTCCCACTCGAGTACATTCCCTCGCATACGCCCTATATGCAGCACAATGACACCGATAACCTGAACAACTGCAGGCATCAAGGAGACAAGCTTCTTTATAATTGTGGGGATTCACTTTAGCACCACATTTCGCAAATGCATCATGACGATCAAATGCTCGGCACAATCGTCGCACTTTCGGTAATTTTGACTGCCTGCATCGAGAAATCCCACCGGGACGTTCTTGTCGTCGAGTGCAAGCGTGATGCCCTCCTACTCGCCATGTAGATCCGAATCTCCAGGTATCACTTAAAAGCTTGCCATCACGTGATCTCATATCGTCTCTAGCGACAGAGTTAAAATTGCCACATAGTCCACAAAGCTTCCCCTTATATGAGCTAGACACGGTCACCTCCAAAAATCCATCGCCATCCCATAGCATTTGTACGCCTATTTCGGACTTCAATATAACAGATCCGTTACTTCGATTTATGTCGGCTACTCCAACAATATTATGAGGAAGACTAATTCTTTGTCCGTTTACTTTAATTCGCATCCTTTTTCCCATGTTAATTTTTACAGCACCGATTCGGAGGGTTGCAGTACGAGTCCATGATGAATGGGAAGTATTCCTTGCATCATTTGATATTCTTATAGAAAACGTATGATTTTTACAATCCGATACCAGCTGGTACTTGCAAGATCCTTGGAAGCTATAGAATTTTCCATCAAAAGTTTTATAGTGTGGATCGCCAAAAACTGTACATATTCCGTCAATGTCTACACACTTTGGACAACATTGGCCAGATAGCTGTCGAAGAGTTTGATCAGGTGGACAGCTTAACGCAGGACAGCGTTCCATAGCACATCGTGGTTCACCTCCATGACACTCGCAAGATTTGCAGGCATCCAACTGCCACGTTTCTCCGTCCTGAAAAAAATAAATAAAACGTTAATAATGACTAATTAAATATGTAATTAAGTATTATTAATATTTTTTTTAATATTAATTAATAAATAATACTGTGTAAATTTAATTCATATTATTCAATTAGTTTTTTGTACAATATTTTATACTTAAGATGTGTATACCTGATAAGTTTTCCCTGCAATTACGCAAGCTGCTTTCGCTTCTTCTACTTGCGGACATTCAGGACAGCATTTACCAGGAAGGGGAGGTAAGGCACGAGCTCCACAGGTTAGCACTGGACAAGTGTGTCGCGTGCATACAGCAGTGCCGTTCATACACTTACAATCTGTGCATGGATCCACTTGAAATGGACTAAGATGGGCATGATATTCCTTTCCAATTATACAAGGTTTCGGTGAGGAAAATCCTGAAACTTGAAAAATAAATCAAATTATAGGCTGCAATAAGAATTTTATTTCAGTGATTTAAAATTAAATACATTTTAATGCTAATGTTATTTTGAATTATGTTTTTTCATATTAAATAATTATTATTATTATACATTTTATATAGATACGTATATGTATACGAGTATACCTTGCCCCATAAATGATTTGGTAACTTTTGGAAGGTGTCAACTTGAACTAGGCTTAGTATTCTTTTAAACATTACTATAATGAAATTACTAATATTTGCTATCGATGTCTACATTTATTGAAAAATTTTACTTTAAAAAAGGCAAATATAGATTTTTAGCTCGGTCTTCTCCACACTCTGCTCTCCAGGCCTGGTAGCTTTGTTTACGGCTGATACTACTGACATTTTTATACAATTTGACGCTTCAAAAGTGCTTAGTAGTTAAATAAAAAATATTTATAATAGTATTGATTGAGTATATAAAAATAAACTTACTTGGAAGTATTTTGTCTGCTGTAGGATGCAAGCAACGTGGGCAGCATTCACCGGGCGGCGTATACTGTTGGGACTTCACGCAGGGCAGCACGGGACACGCTCGTTTAGTACAAGACAGGGCGCCGCGCATACATCGACAGGACAAACAAGGTTCCTCCGGAATACGCACGTCGCGGCCCTCCCTGACTCGCTGTCCATTGATGACGCACTCTAAAAATTCAAAACAATTGACGTGATAAAATATAAAGGCGCTACTTTTTATATTACTACTTGCCGGCTCTTCTCAGCAGAACTGCCTTCCGAACCGGTGGTAGCTTTTTTGTTTATATGTTCAGTCGACGATTCAAAAGTGCTTATAATAGTCTATTTGAATAAAGGATATTTTGGATTTGAATTTATAAATCTAACAACGTTGTAACGTCTATATATATTTTTAAAGAAACCAATATTTTAATTGTAAGTTAGTTTATATATTTTTTTGTTTTTTGAATAAAGCTATAACAGAAATTTAATCATGTATTCGCGTTGTGATTTAGATAAATCCTAAATTTAAAAAAAAACTTAACAAATAAAACAAAGAAAAATTACATCAATATAATTTGTAACAATCGTGCGATGAATCAATTAGTTTTTAATGAATGAGAAGAAGGGAAGAAGAAAATAGGCCGCACACGAAGAACCCTCGAGTCCGTTTGACCCACAAGCTATATCAAGCTCTACATAACTAGAAATAATATAATATTTCTTCGGTTTATTCGGTTTTGAATGTAAGTACAATGATTTTATAAGATACGAATTTTGTTATGTTATTTACATACAGAAATTTAAAGAAATAGATGTATTCTATTTTTGAACATTTCTAAAGTGTTATTTCACACTTAAGAAAGCAAAATACTTATTAAGAAAACGTGTAAAAATTTGAACGTAGCGGGATTTGAACCCACGCTACTTCGAAAACCGTCCAAGCGCTCTGACCAACTAAGCCATACGTCCTACTACTTGGACGGTTTCCAAAGAAGCGCGGGTTCAAATTTTTATACGTTTTTTAATAAGTAGATGTATTCTAATTTGTTTTAAATAACGATTAGCATGAATTTTATAAATAACCTATGTAAAAAAATGTGTTATAACAAATAGAATCAGTCATCTGCAAAACATCTCGTTGTCTTTTTATAAATAAACAATTAAATGTAACTCAGTACTTCGTTTAACTCAGACAATGTCTGACTGTTTGTTTATATTATTGCATTGTTTTGCCTGTTTACATTCATAAAGTCTTGCCTTTTACTTGTACACATTAAATCATTTTCATAAAGAATCGGCCTATCTTCGTTCACTGCTGGATACAGAAAGTTAAAAAATAAATACATAAAAATGTAAATATTAGAATTCACTAATTAATTTTAATAATATTTATAGTACGTTGCTGTAATATCGTGAGTATTTTTCATGTGTTAGATTTAGAACAATATAATGAAAAAATCTCAGCTTCAGTTTGCCCTAAAATAATGTTATGTGACGTTAATTGTAGATGATGAAAGGCTGCATAGCTCTTAATTGAGAACATGTAATCGCAACAGTTTTTGCTTTTTTTCTTATTTTCAATTTCACGCTGTATTCCACACACAGCATGGTAACCAGAAGTTTTAAATCCTCCGTTCCCCATTTCCTGCCGAATTTGGAGGCAGTATGTGTTGAGGAGCGGAACTCAACGCTGCGCTTTGCTTCGATATCAAAACGTAATATTAAATATTTCATTTCCTCAAATGGAAATCGAAACCACAACCTGTCGCGTTTACAGTCACACGTATGTGCCCCTACGCCAAGACAAGCCTGGTTTTTGCGTTTTACTCTTGTAAAGTTGCATAAAATATCTTTTTAATTAATTCAGCTGAATGTTATTTAATTTCTTTTTAAAATAAAAAAAAATACAACGATGGGTTCATATTGATATGACTCGTTAATGGACTAACAGAAATAATGAATGAATCGAACATTGAACATTTTTTGTCTGACATTGTACGCGATTGTAATTTTAAATTCTCAATAAGTAATTGGACACAATATGCAACCACGAGTTGAACGACAATTGGTGAGCCATACGACGCATTCTGATGAAGAGATGTAGATTATAGCAATTAAAATGAACGTTTCTTAGCACTTTTTTTAAATTTTACTTATATAACCTCCATGAAATATTCAATACACGCAACACGTGTGTATCACAAGCTAATTATTTTAATTTCTCGGGCCGTCGTCGCAGACATGGCCAATAACAACGATAGCACTTGAAACGCTTTGAGAATTTAGATGAGTGAGCTTTTGTTTATATTGAAAAAGGTCTGTGAAGCTTTAGAATTTCCAACAATGACACAGAATACTTACATAAAGTTCTGCTCAGAATTTTTATGTAAATCGCTGACTTAATGGATTGGTATTTATGTATTATCACAAATGTTACCAAATATTTATTTGCCTTCTCTTTTCTTTACCAGTTTATGTTCTATTTTCTATTTAGTACAAGAATATATGAAACAAAAGTTCTGTAAGCATCTTTTATAATATGTACGCGCATATATATTTCGTAGTACACAAAAGCCAGTATAACTACATAGCAACCATAATTACACATTATATATCTACAGCGATTCAAAGGCTACAATGTATATAGACGCTATTTCGTCCCGTCCCAAATAGAAAAAAAGAAACTTCTGCGCCTGATAAGGCTGTAATTGAAAAGAAATAAAATATAAAAGAAGCAAAAAGCCTAATGCACCGTTGAGATCGTAAAACAAACAAACACTGGGCACACCTCGACGTTCCCGCAGCCACACGGACGTCGGCCGCTTTGAGCAACAGACAAAAACCCACCCGCCTTTACCTTTTAAGTAGGTTGTTAACTTTTTGATTTATGGTCAATAATAGAGATGCAAACGCCGTGGGAGACTTCCCAGCCATTAGAGATACCTTTATATATATATACATATTATACATATGACTATATATGTACATCATTTTAAGGAACCCCCGTGAACATAATAAGATCTCATTTTGTTTAAAACAAAAGTATTCTTTGTTATACGAACTTCTTATTAGTTTATTCGTAAGAGATGAGCAAATATTTTACATTATGGGTGGTCTACTTTAAGTAATCATTTTCAATGACTACAAAATTTCATTAATATGTTCTTTGTATGTACCTTAACATGCAAATGGAGTATATATACGAATACTGTGAATGACAGACAGCACTTTTAATTTTGACATATACTTATTGAAAATATATAAATTTTAAATCAATATATCGTGTGAAAATGAAATAAATACAGTACTATAATAATATGTTTCTAAGCTGCACAAAGATGTAATGATTTATCCATAACAGTATATCCAACATAAGAAATCCATTTGAGTTTTTATTAAAAAAACGACAAATCAATAAGTCAGTCCTTCGCCTTAACAGTCATCGAAGTGATATGTATGGAGTTGAGAGGGACGAATTATTATGGCGGAGTAGTCCATTGTCTACAGATACTCAGAGCTACTGCGCAACGTCTTGTGTGTTATGCTATTGTCAACCTCGGCGTGTGGGCGAGCTGTGGCCACCTCGGAACACACGGACACGGCAAGGACGTTAAATACTATGAAATTTATTACAAACACTCACACTCACTTGTACTATTATAAAAGATATACGAGTGCTTGTACTAAAACATCAACAGCCAATACAAACAGTACGCAATACCTTAAGTACTAAGAATAAAAACATAAAATAATTTTATAATTAAAGAGAACCGAGCTCCGAGGATCCTACGAATATTCTCGACCAGCCCATTGGGTAATGAATAAAATATACTGGCAATAAAATGATAGGTTGGAATGCGTCGGCCATTTTCAAAAGCCATTTTGTGCCGTCATCTCGAAAATTACTATTATTCAATTAAGAATTAATAAACTTGTTAAAGTTTAGAAGCGGACGTAAATTGCTCGATTTTTGGTTTTATTAAGTTCGCATGTCGGCTTGTGTTTGTTTTTGAATGAGATTATAGGTGTTTTTTTGCAGAGCGGGCGTCTGGGTGGGCGCACTCCGAGACAAGGCTGCGCCAGAGCCGCTCGGCAATTATAATCGTTGATCACCACATATCTGGGTACTAGTGGTGGGAAAACTCAGCGTGAAATAGGGAATGCATTCCTTTAAAACTATTATATTTATTTATTTCTTATGTTCAGAGAACATGACTGTGCTACACATAAATTAAGAAACGATATTTTAAAATCTACGATAGGAAAACGTGTTTATTTTCATAACTAAATTTAGTTAGCTTGGATATTTAGTATAAAATATTTTAATGTATATTAGGTAGTATAAAATAAAATAATAAAACAGAAATATTCACCTTCACAGACTGGACAATTGTAGTGCGTATGCCTTTGATGTTTGGGCCTGTCGCACGGCGCGTAGCATTCTGGTCGTGATATGGTGACGACGCCGGCCTCGCAGCGCAGCAGTCGCCCATCTTCGTTCCATTCAGTGTGGGAGAGGTATTCGGTACCATTATACCAGCATCCTTTACAGCGTGCACAGCAACCCTCACGAGGCATGATCACCGCACAGTCATCCATCAAACTGCACTCTTCTGCACCTTTCCGACATTCTACAAAGCCGTTCTGGAAGAAATAATGTCGGAAATTAGAAATAATTAATATTTTATTTAAAATTAAAGAATAAAAAATCAAATCAGCTTCACGCTGTATCCCGCACATAGCAGGGTAGGCAGAGGGAACCTAGTGTTAAGACACTCCGTTCCTAACTTTCTGCCGAATTCTGGAGGCATTGCGTGTTGAGTGGAAAAACTCAACGCCACGCTTAACCTCGACACCAGAGCGAAGAAATGGAAATATAAATTTAAGTAAATATTTCATCTCCTCGAGACCCACAACCAGTCGGTTTTATAGTCACACCTAGTGCCGCTGCGCCACGACTGGCCTATTTAAAATTATATTTAAAATTATTTAATAAAATAAGTAAAAATTAAAAAATTTCAGCGTGTAATACGTTTATATACTTGAGGCGAATCGAAAAGAACTTCTACTACGGAACATTCAGTATTATATTCAAATAGGTATGTAGTTATGCAAAATGAATAAAAACAATAAATTTAACATTTACGACTAGGTACTTTGTTTTTTATTACTGAATATTTATATTTGTACATGGTGTTGAATTTTTTGAACGTTACATAATGTGCAAATAATTTTATTTTTAACGATTGTATGAATAGATACATAAATTAATCTAGGTTTAAGTGTGAATTTTTAAGGGCAAAGTATATAATACTTATTATTATATAATTACTTATAATATTAAGTATATATAATATTAAGTATATATAATATATATATGTTATTTTTAATAATATAACATAATTGAAATTGCCCAATAATTCATAAACAACATTTCTAAAAAAAAATGATTTGTACTAAGTTATATTGTATATTTAACAAATAAACGTATGTCTATATAAACACTGTTCTAAGAATATATTATTATATTTCCAAGGAAAAAAATTATCAGACAACATCACTTTTGGTTGGGCAGTTCAAATATTAGCAATAATGAATATTTACACAAGTCTATATAGATATATATATATATATATATANTATACATCAAAAATTTTAACACCAAACATCGTGTCCTAATTAGTATGTGTCCATGGCCCTGGGTCGTAATAGCCTCGACTGTAGTCAGTAACGAGCATACTCGTGGTACGTGACGATATGACGACAGTCCTAAAACACACCATAAACGGACGCTTTAATCTGACCTCCATAAGTTCGCTTGCCAAGTCTGAATCGAGAGCGTGGCTAGTCTGTCAGATTGTTATTGATAGACTGTTTTTCGTACACATTTTTTTTATATTGTTAAAAATGATTTGTTTTCATTTTTTTCTTTTTTTTTTGTACAAATATTAGGGCTTCGTGTCCTACATGGAAGGACAAGACCTAGTTTTAATACACTCCGTTTTCTAATTTTACTTATTTATACAAAGGTGTATTATTTATTACCTAATGAATAACAGACTTGGAGACCATCTCGGCGTAAAAATTAACTAGCTTGATAAATACTTTTTTTTTTTTGAAATTTGCAGATATTTACAACATATTATAGTTAGAGCCCAGTCGTGGCGCAGGGGCAGAAATGTGTAAACGCGACTGGTTTCGGTTTCGATCCCCACACGAGGAAATAAAAAATTAAAAAAAAATGATAATTTTATTTCTTCGCTCTGGTGTCGAGGCAAATCAACACGCAATGGCGACATGCAATATAAAACGTATATATATTACCTTTATGCTTTTACAGACACACCTCTGTTTCTATTTTTATAAATTAGTGTAAGTTATCTGTTCTGTTTTATGTGCGGTACATTATAATAAATAATGAGTGGTCGACAGATTTAAGTACAATTATTTTTAGACAACGTAAATATTCTTCTAATAGATTCTCACTTCAAAGAGCCGCTGTAGAAATTCGGTTAAAGTAATGAAAAGGAATAAACATAAAGGTATTTAGCTTTTAGTGACCTAGTAAATTTAATGTTCCACAAAAAAATTTTAAACATGAAAACTAAAATAAATTATAATAAATTAGTTTTCATAAATAAGTATCTAGATATAGATTTTATTCTAAGTTAGTAGTTTGTAAGAAAAACAAATATGGGTACTTTATTAATCGTTAAAGTACATTTAGGTTTGATCTGATCATAAAATGCTAAGAATTTACCAGCAGCTTGTTCACTTTGCCTTGAAAACACCTACGTTTAGTTCGAACGAGATCACCAACGTAATTTGGTAACATAACCCCAAAAAAAGATAAAGGTTTTACAAGAACGAAAGACTTCACAAATATGAAAAATGTAAGCTAAATAAATGGCTTCGAACATTTGTCAAATAAACTAAATTAAAAACATTACAAGTTTGGTAACTGATCTCAATAAGAACTACTAATTTTCTAGTGACAATTTCGTATTCATCCATCATTTTCGTATGTGTAATATTTTTTAAGATCAAAAAGATACTGGATGACTGATACGCTTACTGACCATGTTATAATAGATTATAAAAAAGGTATTTACTTTGGTACGTAAGCTTTGTTTGGTAAGTAAATAATGTTAGACGATATATGAATAATTAACTATGAGGCCAGTCGGGGCACAGGGGCAAAGTGTGACTGTAAATGCGACTGGATTTCAATTCGATCCCCACTCGAGAAAAAGAAATATTTATTTAGATTTATATTTCCATTTACTTTGCTCTGGTGTCGAAGCATAGCGTGCTATGACTCGAGAATTCGAAATGGGGAACGGAGTGTCTTAACACTAGGTTCCCTCTACCTACCCTGTAGTGTGCAGATTAATAAAAACATACATATTGAATGCTATCAGCTTGTCTCACTGTCTACGGAATTTACGTTATCTACTCGTTACATTTACAACAATGTTTATGTTGTATTGATTTGTCATAATAAGATTATGGTTACACAGGTGGACTATGCTGGATTCCTATGTTAGTACGTTCCTTATAGGAAGTCCTTTCTCATAAAGATCCCCTCTACGTCCCCTATATAAAATTATATAGAAAACTAAATACATAGAGGCCAGTCGTGGCGCAATGGCACAGAGTGTGACTGTAAAACCGACTGGTTGTGGGTCCGATCCCCACTCGAGGAGATGAAATATTTACTGAAATTTATATTTCCATTTCTTCGCTCTGGTGTCGAGGACAAGCGCGGCGTTGAGTTCTGCCACTTAACACGCAATGCCTCCAGAATTCGGCAGAAAGTGGGGAACGGAGTGTCTTAACACTAGGTTCCCTCTGCCTACCCTGCTGTGTGCGGGATACAGCGTGAAGCTGGTTTGATTTGATTTGACTAAATACAAATATTCAATGTTTGTGAGTATTGTTTATATCGTGTGTATTTACTGTTTTGTTATAGGTGATGGCAATATTTTAACCAGATCTCTCTTTTAAACGTGCATTCTCCTATAATTGTGGAATTTTATCTCTTTTTTACCGAATATTCTTAACTGTCACGCTCGAAACGCCATAATTAAATAACTGAACTGACCTGATAATGTTGAATAGTAGATTATTATAGATTATTTAATTTGCTGTGATCGCTTAGAGATAATTAATGATTATGTTTATTATGTATTTTATCTGTACATATAATAATTGCGGGGCAAAAGTATTTTATTAAAAGGTAAAAATGCGACGAACGCCGTCAATGAACGCCGCCAATTGTGCGGTTTACGGACCTAATGCGGTAGGAATAATAGTAGCGCAAATGTGGTTCAAGCGTTTCAAGTCTTGAAATTTTAGTGTTGAAAGATGAAGTTCGCTCTGGACGCCCTGTCACAGATAAAATCAGTGTCATCTTTGAGAAAGTGGAGCAAGATCGACTTATTCGTAGCTACAACATTGCTGAAGAACTGGATGTTGATCATCGTTCGGGTACCACAAGATCTCACTGAGAGAAACCTAATGTAACGTGTTTCCATATGCGATTCTTTGTTGAAACATAACAATTCCGAACCGTAAACAGTTGATTACGGGTGATGAAAAATGAGTGACTTACGATAAGAATGTGTGAAAAAGATCATGATCGAAGCATGGACGAGCCCCACAGACCGTGGCAAAGCCCGGCCTGACTCGGAACAAAGTGATGCTATGTGTATGGTGGGATTGGAAAGGAATCGTCCACTATGAGCTTTTGCCACCGAGTAAAACTATTATTTCTGACCTCTACTATCAGCAACTGATGAGGTTAAACAAAGCTATTGAGAAAAACCGGCCGGAACTGGTGAATAGGAAGGGCGTGGTGTTCCACCATGACAATGCGAGACCGCACTCATCTACAGCCACGCAGCATTAATTGAGAGAGCTTAGCTGGGATGTGTTGATGAATCCTCAGGGCTATACCCTGACCCTGCTCCATCAGATTTCTACCTATTTCGGTTATTCCGGAGTTATGAAATAGGAAGCATAAATCTAACCTCAAAAGAACACTGTGAACACTACCTGCCACATTTTTTTAATCAGAAATCTCAAAATTTCTACAGGAATGGAATCAGGGCATTACCCATAAGATGGTAACAAGTCATCGATGAAAACGGCACATACACATTATAAATAAATAAAAATAAATTTTCCTTTGTATGAACAATACGAAAATATTTTTGACCCGATAATCGTGGTGGATCGGTGTCTGTATATGGAAGATATACCTATAGGTAAAAATGTAATATTTATTTTTGTCTGCTTGTACGTTTGCTCACGCTAATCTCAGAAATGGCTAAGTTGATTTAATTGGAGTTTTCACTATTGACAAGCTTCCCTTAATATTTTAGTGTTTGTTTTATTTTAATCGGTTTATAAACAAAATTTATATAATTTTAAAGAATTTTGTTCGACAAAATTGCTATAAATAACTGTTTTAAAAAATTTTCCTTTCAACATAGCTATAGATATTATTTTTAAAATAATATTATTATTAGAGAATAGAAGTTATTGTTAATAATGTTTGTAATTTTTTAAACTGATATGCAATAAAAAACATAAAAAAGAGTATTAGTAAAAATTGTTTAACTATATAATAAATAGCCCATTCTAAGAATAAAACCCCATCTAAATGAAATAAAAGATTATTTCATTTAGAAGCTAATCCTACTTATATTATTAACGTAATGAAGATCAATGGATATTTACTTCTCATTCACACAAAAACTAACGAATAAATGTTAGTGACATTTCCATTTTAAGCTTTAATAAACTTATATTATATTTAAAAAAATATTCTGATGTAATCATCAGAATAGTTTTATAAATATTGTGTAAATTGTGTTATTGTTTAAAATACAGATAAGTGATATTAAAGTAGAAAAAAATAATCTAGATGATATTATTGCGATTTCTGCTGGAACTGGAAGAGACTATATGATAATAATGCATGGTGAAAATGTTCTCTTAGCTCTATACGTGTACGAAGACATATCCATTATATTATATTATCAAATTAGATATCCACAAATGCAATAGAACTAGGATCAGGATTTATGCAAATTACTTAAATGAAAAAAATGGACTACATAATTTCCTGTATTCATTAACTGATTTTGTATTCTTAACTTAAATCCGCACGCTCATTCTTCATTATATTTTTTTATTATAGAATCTATAGTACTAACTATTGTACTTTAAAAAATCTGAGTTTAAAGCTAAAACATATTACGTGAATCCCAAAACAATTAATAGACAATACGGGAAAATATGGGACAGATTAATACAAAAATGGCGCAACATAGATTAACTCAATTTATGTCATTGCACTATGTTACTATGTTATTATCTGTATATAGATATATCAGCTTCACTCTTTTCATCCCACACACAGCAGAGTAGGCAGAGGGAACCTAGTGTTAAGACACTCCGTTCTTCATTTTCCGCCGAATTCTGGAGGCATTGCATGTTGAGTGGTGGAACTCAATGCCGGGCTTTGCCTCGACACCAGAGCGAAAACATATTTCATTTTCTCAAGTGGGAATAGAACCAACAACCAGTCGCCTTTGTAGGTGCACTTTGTGTTCTTGCGCCAGGACTGCCCTGACATGTGGCCTCACATATACAGGTATGTATAATATATTAACTGTATGTATCTATAGAATAATAAAAATAATTTGGGAACGCATGGAATATAGGCTGGTTTATTACCTAAAAGTTTATTTTGATAATGTACATATAATTATATTTTGACATATATTTTTAATTTAAAACCTATAACATAAACCAGTAATGTATTGTTATAATATATACGTACATTTCCTACGTTTTATATTTATGTTCATTAAATATCGGTACAACAGCAGATATGCCACATCCCGTATCATATAAACGACCAAAATTCGTCACTTCCGAATCTACATAATTAACTATGTTGTAAATTATATTATAATTGTAACACACTTCTTACTCTGAATTAAGGTGTAAATACTATTATATAATAGCATAAAGTTGAAGAAATTGCAATACGCCTTAAATGATAAAAAAAAATATTTTTGTTGTATGTTGAGACCGTCATGGCGCATTTCGATTCCCATTCGAAGGAATAAATTATTATTATTTAAAATTTACATTTCATCGCTCTGGCACAAAAACCTGGCATTGAGTTCCGCCACTCAACACGCAATACCTCAAAAAATTCGACAGAAACTGACAGAAACTTAAATCTGTTTTGATTTGATTTGTTTGTGTGTGTGTGANTTTGCATTTTAAGCTTTAATAAACTTATATTATATTTAAAAAAAATATTCTGATGTAATCATCAGAATAGTTTTGTGTAAATTGTATTATTGTTTAAAATACAGATAAGTGATATTAAAGTAGAAAAAAAATTATCTAGATGATATTATTGCGATTTCTGCTGGAACTGGAAGAGACTATATGATAGTAATGCATGGTGAAAATGTTCTCTTAGGTCTATACGTGTACGAAGACATATCCATTATATTATGAAATTAGATATCCACAAATGCAATAGAACTAGGATCAGGATTTATGCAAATTACTTAAATGAAAAAAATGGACTACGTCATTTCCTGTATTCATGAACTGATTTTTTATTCTTAACTAAAGCACGCTCATTCTTCATTATATATATTTTTTTTTATAAAATCTATAGTACTAACTTTTGCACTTAAAAAATAATAATAATTAGAGTTTAAAGCTAAAACATATTATGTTAATCCCGAAACAATTAATAGACCATACGGGAAAATATGGGACAGGTTAATATAAAAATGGCGCAATATAGATTAACTCAATTTATGTCATTGCACTATGTTACTATGTTATTATCTGTATATAGATATATCAGTTTCACTCTGTTCATCCCACACACAGCAAAGTAGGCAGAGGGGAACCTAGTGCTAAGACACTCCGTTCTTCATTTTCCACCCGGGCTTTGCCTCGACACCAGAGTGAGAAAATATTTCATTTTCTCAAGTGGAGATAGGACCCAAAACCGTCACCTTTATAGGTATACTTTGTGTTTCTGCGCCAGGACTGGCCTGACATGTGGCCTCACATATACAGGTATGTATAATATATTAACTGTATGTATCTATAGAAAATAATAAAAATAATTTCGGAATTTTAAATTTTATTACCTAAAAGTTTATTTTGATAATGTACATACAATTATATATTGACATATTTTTTTTTTCATTTAAAACCTATAACATAAGCCAGTAGTGTATTGTTATAATATATACGTACATTTCCTACGTTTTATATTTATGTTCATTAAATATCGGTACAACAGCAGATATGCCACATCCCGTATCATATAAACGACCAAAATTTGTCACTTCCGAATCTACATAATTAACTATGTTGTAAATTATATTATAATTGTAACACACTTCTTACTCTGAATTTAGGTGTAAATACTATTATATAATAGTATAAAGTTGAAGAAATTGCAATACGCCTTAAATGATAAAAAAAATATTTTTATTGTATGTTGAGACCGTCATGGCGCATTTCGATTCCCATTCGAAGGAATAAATTATTATTATTTAAAATTTACATTTCATCGCTCTGGCACAAAAACCTGGCATTGAGTTCCGCCACTCAACACGCAATACCTCAAAAAATTCGACAGAAACTGACAGAAACTTAAATCTGTTTTGATTTGATTTGTTTGTGTGTGTGTGATACCAATAAAAATAACATACAAGTTTAGAGTTTCTAAATAGCATTATAATTATCGTTATTTACGTGTCACCTGCGAAAAAATCACGCTGCTGTGAATAAATCGTAGACGTTAACATAATATTCGTTTTAAAAGGTACTTTATGTGCCAATTTACATAATAGATTCAAACGACGCACAGACTGCTGGGGGACAAGCGCTAGTGATTTAGCAAAGAATTTTTTTATAAGGTTTTCTGATTTTTAATTGACCTAATTGATATGTGTTTTTTTGCAGTTTCTTGATATATATAATTATATTTTACCTAATAGAATGTTACAATCAGAACTTGGTCAGAATATATTATACATATATTGCGTTTTATTATAAAATTATTACACATTATTTACCTTCGTGGACTTTATATATGTGGTACGTAGGTTGGTGAATAAATGATTAAAAATCGCAAAAACAGGCCTAGTTTCAATAATTTTTCATAAAAATGGTTACATAATGGAAATATCTTAATGACATATTGTAAAATTAAATAAAGATGATATGTGGATCGGAGGATTCATCCCTATGCGATATCACGACAACTCAACTAAGAATAGTTAGCTATATATATTTACTTCGAAATCATTTTCTCTAAAAACATGCATATTAACATAGTAAACTCCCAATCTATAATAGCAACTTCTAAGTATATTTAATTAAAGTAATGAAGTGATCAATATGTAAAAGCACATTACAGTTTGTGTTAATTCCGCATTATACGAGTATTATATTAAAAGCTTCAAAAAATTAAGGATAATACAGAAGCCGAAATAAGTATAACAATGTCAAGACCACAATCCGCATTTGAATTTTCGGTTGCTAGGCGGATAAAAAGGAAACTTTAAGATTTTATGATTCTCTACACATTCTACGTCGAAAACTTAGTTATTTCCTTAACTATTGTAAGAGATGTATTTTTTTAATATTCTTATATTCCATTTAGAATTAGAATTTTGCATCATAGCAAAACATAACAACAATATCTTTCATATGTGGCGTGTAAAAAATACACGTTGCTAGAAGAACCGGTGCGACCGCATACCGCGCGCGCGCTCGCGGCAAGGCCTTGCCGGCACCTGCGCCCGCGCCGCTCGCGCTCTCCACTCACCCACTTTCACGTTTGGAGTTGCGCCGACATCGCACATCGACTTTATAAGTACTTACTGTTATCATGTACGTTGCCATCTCTTTGATTTGATAGTATGGCTACACAAAAATAATACCAGTAACAGTTAGACTTTGATATATTTTTAACTTAATAAGCCATTTTTTAATGAAATAAATTTATTTAGCTTTTATTTGGCATAGACCATTTCTCTCAAGATTGGGTGCGTATTTCAAACGGAAATTAATATAAAATATCCAGGTCTACTTCCCCTAGGAGCACAGAAAAAATATACTTCTAAACGCAATCAAAAAGTGAACGTTTATGCATCGTTTTGCTGCATTTTGTAAGAAATCCGCCGCGTAATCACAGTCTTTAGGGCTCAAGAACCTACAATTATGAAATTTGGCAAGAAGTGAGAACTTACAACTCAAATAAAAGAAAATATCCGAAAAAAGGAAATTTATAAGAAAATCATAAAAACGTAAACAATCATGAAGTTGGAATGGAATCCTCGATGAGCGATACCGACTCGCACTTGACTGGTTTTTTGTTTTTGTTTAGGTTTTTGCATGTAAGTACAGTTTTCAAGCCGATTTTTAAAGTTCTGTACCTCAAAATAAAAAAGTAACTCTTATAGGATCACTTTGTTGCCTGTCTGTGAAGACCATTTATCTCAAGATTCAGTGGAGGTATCGAGCTGAAATTAATACTTAATATCCAATTTAACATATCTTAGATCACAGAGAAATTAAGCATTTAAGTCAACGCAATCAAAAGATAAAGATAAAATATTTGAGATTCGCTGCGTTATCAACACCTATGTACTTCCGGTGAACCTTACATTATAAAATTTGGCAAGAAGTGAGAACTTACAATATAAACAAAAGAAAAATTTAAATTAAATGGAATGCACATATATCATAGAAGTAAAACATTTCTATCATTGAAATCTTAAATGGAATAATCTTAGAATATCATAGAAGTATAATATTTGTAGATTATTTAGTATAAATCTACAAACATAAGGTTGTCTATTTTTATATGTTCATTCCCGTTGACCTACAATCATTAAATTAGTACGGAAGCCTGAGTGGGCTAGACCTCACACTTGACCGATTTTATTAAGTAACTTTATTTTCTGCTTTAAAGTTTAAGTATGTATTTGTTGTAATTGGAAATATTACTTCAAGAACAATTATTTTCATCATCAGCCTATACTCGTGCATTGCTGTACATGGCTCTCAAAATAATCAAATTCTTATGTAAAAATATTATAACGAATCTTACTATTTCGACTCTACTACTATAATGCGTGTATAATCCGTGTATAATCGTTTACGCCTCTTTACGTTTAGACTTTTTCGATCTGTTATGTCACGGTCGCTATATATATGTAAATAAATAGATACTTAATATAAACAAACAGAAAACTTTTTGCTAAATAGAAGAATTAAAATTTCACAGGGTTCCTAGCGAAGGTTTTATTGTTTGAAGAATTGGTCTCACCTGTCAACCATTAAAAAAAAATACGATTGATGTGTATATCGATTATGAAATTGTTTCAATGGTGTATTATTATTTTTAAAAAATCTCTACTACACTATTAGTTTGTTTTTTTTTTTCGAAATCGGATCTTTTGTTCTTTTTTTATTTTACACTTTTTAGTTAGGAGCTATACTACTATGAGCTATTGTTAATATGATTACAAGATAGTTAAAATAAATAAATAAATCAGCTTCACGCTGTATCCCGCACACTGCAGGGTAGGCAGAGGGAACTTAGTGTGTTAAGACACTCCGTTCCCCACTTTCTGCCGAATTCTGGAGGGCATTGCGTGTTGAGGGGCAGAACTCAACGCCGCGCTTGTCCTCGACACCAGAACGAAGAAATGGAAATATAAATTTAAATAAATATTTCATCTCCTCGAGTGGGGATCGAACCCACAATCAGTCGGCTTTACAGTCACACCTTGTGCCCCTGCGCCACGACTGGCCTCAAACACACAACACAAGATAGTTAATTTTACAATATCATTATTTCATAGAGTCAGTTAATGTCGTGAAGGATTTGAACCCGACTTTTACTTTCACAGTCCGTGCTCATGCCACTACCAGTAGTCTATCACTGCCACTACTATCTAGCTAACACTGCTTCTATCCCCAAATAATACGGGCAAAACATCAAAATACTACAGTATCAAAGTATCTGGTATACAAAATAGCAAGAAAAGTTGCTTGAACAACTTTAAATAGCTAAGTGTCCTAAAGTGTTATTGAAAACGAAAAATTATGATAAAAATAAAACCCGACTACTGATAATCACGCTCTAAAAAGTATAAAACAAGAAAACATTTCTGATCTGGAATTGTAACGTACAAGCCATTCAATATATGTATTATCTTATAAACAAACAACATACACGTAACACATTTTTAACAATTGAATACATATTCATTGCGATTTTCAGAAGATAGCCGTGGTCGTTCCATCTGCCCTAATCTAATACGAGAAATTCGAAGTGAGACAAATCGATTGACTTAAGAATCATCAAAGTCGTTCTATCCTTATCGTTTGGTCTCCACAACGCTACATAAGAACATTAACTGATAAACACATTACCCCTCTTTGCCTTGCGCAGTCGGGTTAAAGAATTACAAAAAATCATTCACAATTGGCTAAGAAATCAATGCAGATCATGTACAAACAGAAAAAAACATAGAAGAAGTTATCAATTCAACTTTACGGTCTTCACGGTTAAAAAAGGAACCCTTATAAAATGTATTTATTTATTAAAATTCTAAATTAGTAGGCACGTTGTTATTTTGCCATCTCCAAATTATAAACTTGTAATTTATAATATGTATTTTCTTAATAGATATAATATATGTCTAATATACCATTATATCTTCTATAGGTGCTTATAATCGTAATGGATTGGTGGCAGTACATGGAAGGTGTGTAAGAAAAAAAATATTGGTGGCATTTAAAAGAAACAGAAACAATTATTTACACAAAGAATGTCTGTTTGTCTGTAAGTTTGTTCACGATATTCTTAGAAGTGGCTTTACCGATTTAATTGCAATTTTCACTTTTGTATTTTGGCAAGCTTCCATTAATATTTAGTGTTTGTTTTGTTTCAATATGCTTATAACATTTTTTTCTACATTTCAAAGAATATTGTTCGACAAAATTACTATAAATAACCGTTTAATAGATTAGCTGAAATTTTACATTTCAATATATGTTTATATATGTTTACATCATTGTTTTTAAAGTAATATTATTATTAGAAAATGCATAATTATTTATTAAGTTCAAGCGGGCGAAGCCGCGAGCGTGTCGCTATCTAAAATATAATAGTTCTGATGATTTTGCACTATTATACCAATATTGGTAACATTGTATCAATTTATGATATAATATTATCGATTCTTAAATATTAAGTTTCACTTATTTTTGAAACTAAGTTGCGAAAACGAACGAAATATTTTGAAATTAAATTAAAAACATACGTCGCAAGCACAACACAGAAAGTTCAATCAACGTGTTAATAATAATTGACATGATTCATTAAAGTAAGCGGTGCGCGGGAGCCACGAGATACTATCAGCAGCTACTGGGTTGCATAAAAAGCTAATAGTACCTTCCGGTCAATATCTATGGCACAATCTATGGTATATACTATATTATATGTACTCTATGGAACTAGTGGCACGTTCGATAAAGATATTTCGCTTAATACACTACGTCTGTTGATATATTATTCTTTATAGTATGTATTTCACCAAAAAAAAACTAAATTATAAGTTTCAATCGGGATAATATCCCGTGGACGCTATGTGGCACGCGACAAAAAAAGCCCATTAGGTAAGCAAATGTATATTTTAATACAGAATAAGCGATAAATCTCGCGATGGGCTTTCGAATTCCGCGCAAGTCATCCGACGAGGTGAGATCGACTGGGAAATACCACACACGTATACGTACCAAGGTGTACAACCTTACTTACGTTCATAGTGATGTGTCTCTGCCAACTATGCGGAGTTAGTGTTATTATTATGTGTGTTTGTGCTTTATGAAGTAACACATATAAATCGTTATACTTATTTTTTTTAACTAAAATGTGTTTATTTATATTTCAAATATAATTTTGAGTTATATTTCACAAAAACTAATAACAGGCCAGGAGCTTGAGGCCAGTTGTAGCACAAGAGTGTAAACGCGACAGGTTGTGGGTTCAAGTCTGTCCCCACTCGAGAGAATTAAATATTTAATATTTTCATTTCTTCGCTTTGGTATCGAGGGAAAGCGCGGCGTTGCGCTCCACCACTCAAAACGCAATGTCTAGAAACGGAAAATGGGGGACGGAATGTCTTAACACTAGGTTCCCTCTACATACCCAGCTGTATGCGGGATACAGCGTGAAGCTATTAAAAACACTATTAACCCTATAATTACATAAGTAATCCATTGCAACAACAACTTAAGTGTGGGAAATATAAGTACACCCGATCCACCTGTACCTTCATCTGGCGTACCAAAGCGCCACACGTGTCTCGCACACTTAATCACTTGCAGTGCACTTAAAACAGCAGCGTGACATCCACCAGCACGTAATACCGTTCGCGATCGTTCATAGCAAAACAATCACTAATACTATAATATATATATTATTTTGTCATGTTTGTGTATTGCTTTCACATCCGCAGTGAAGTCCCGTTGTTGCTATCCATTTTTTTTCTTAATGGTCTGATACTACTTTTATTTTTGCGCATTTTCATAGAAAGAACACAGTGCTCAGACACTCCATTCTGCCTTTCATATGTAAGCTGCATTAGGTGGTAGAATCAAAATAGAGTTCTGAACCATGAGAGGTGTAGTGTAAGATTTCAAACGCTACTTACCGCTTTTTAAAAATATATATAAATTAGACATATCACATCGATATTATGAAATATAAAATATTTCATAAATCAAAATAGGGAAATCCTCCAAAGTTAACATAGTTTTCCATCCCAGTTATATAATCAGAAACAAATTCAATTATCAATTTACAATTAATTATTTTACCTATTTAGCAACGACTTGTTTTAAAATTCCTTGAAATTTTAAGATTTTAAGTAAATCAATTAAAATAAATATATAAAAAATATAGTATTAACATAATATATAATAATAAATATTTTATGCTATTTGGTATCATTGTCACAGATAATTAAATATGTATTTGTATAAAATTGATTTTAGAAAAATAAGTCCCGCTGAGTTTCTTGCGCCGATTCTTCTCAGGTCTGAGGCATTCACTTTAGTGAACTGGTAGTAAATTATTTTACGTCCACAAAATGAAGCATGTACTTTCTTATTTTGAATAAAATTATTTGAATTTGAATATATGCTATAACTTAGTACTTAGGTAGTCAGCCTCACCCACCGAGTGAACAAGAAGCACAACTTATAAAAGTTGACAAATTTAAGTTTGCGGACGTATGCACTCGTTTTGTATAATATGAACTACAAATAGGATTTGGCAATGACATTTTTCATAAACTTGATGCTGTATATTTAATGTTAATTTCAGCTTGTTATCTCCAAGTGATCTTCGGATAAATGACCGACAGACAAACGCATAACAAACTGATATAAGGATTCCGTTTTATCCTTTTAAAACACGGAACCCTAAAAAAATATATCTTAATAAGAATACAAATTCATATGCTGAGTATAAAGTAGCAAAGTAGTTTTTACTTTGAATCTCAGAAGGTCACTAATCAAATTACTACTTATTGTGAGCGTGTCGCACGTGTGAGTTACAATTACTATTCACCGCTAGGACCGTGATAAATTCATTTTGTGACAGCTGACGTACTG
Source organism: Heliconius hermathena (assembly GCA_013403705.1). NCBI lineage: Eukaryota > Metazoa > Arthropoda > Insecta > Lepidoptera > Nymphalidae > Heliconius > Heliconius hermathena. The sequence continues at coordinate 54,414 of JAAIXJ010000091.1, read as the reverse complement.
TAGGCATACAAACATACGTTAAACAAAACTTGAAAGACGATTATCAGCGAAGACTACTTACAATAGTGCTTCTTATGCTGCGGCTTACATAGAAAAGTTTATCTCCGCCGCTTTTTGAAGTTTATCTATAATATATCTAATAAATACTGCTAGACATGCCAAATGGGTCCGTGCATACCTAAGTATTTGAGGCCAGTCGTGGCGCAGGGGTACAAAGTGTGACTATGAACGCGATAGGTTGTGGATTCGATTCGCAGTTCAGGAAATTCAATATTTTATATTTTCATTTCTTCGCTCTGGCGATGGCGTTGAGGCAAAGCGTGGTATTGAGTTCCGTCACTCAACATGCAATGCCTCCAGAAACGCACGAAAATTGGAGAACGGAGTGTTTTAACACTAGGTTCCCTTTGCCTACACGAGAACGTATGGCTTAGTGGTCAGAACGCCTGGTCGGTTTCCAGGAGGCGCGAGTTCGAGTCCCATTACGTTCAAATTTTTATACGTTTTGTAAATAACTATTAATACGTAAATAATCCTATATGGAGATAGGTAACGAAAATATGGCTGTTAGAAAAAATATTATTAATTAGACATAGTATTAATAATAGTAATAATAATAAGCCTCGATCAACATCTTAAGAATTTATCGCTTAGCTGTTGGATCAAAAACCGGGTGATTAAAGCAGTTTTCTCTTTGGATTCCTAGCCACCGATGGCTTGGACCCTTGTCCCACACTCGGAAGAGTGTCTTTTTTTATATTTTTAAATGCATTTTTTATAACAAAATGATATTTAAAATGTAAAATTTATTTCTATTATGTAACAAAAGTTTATATCATAGATATATAAATATTAGAGCTTAGTTATTAACTAATAATATTAGCTTAACGACTCAACGCTAAGGTGTGTTTTAATCAAATCAAAATAAAATCATTAAAGATGTTATTTCGGACTAAGTTGGCCAAGTTGCGCTATTTATAAAAAATAATTTGTAAAATAATTTATATATACCTTACAGATACAACGAAAGCAACTACTCCAATCTTGTTCTAGTCTTTCGTCCTGGAGTCTCACAGTTTCACCTTCGTTCGAACAGGGTGCTCGTTGACCTTCTAAAAAAACAAACATAAATTACTTTTAAGACAAGAGAAAAAGGAAATTTTTAATATTCTCTACATTCTTTACAGATTCACGCTGTATCCCTCTTATAGTAGGATAAGCAGAGGGAGCCTAATGTTAATACGCTCCGCTCCCCACTTTCCGCCGAATTCTGGAGGTATTGGGGTGTGAGTGGCAAAACTCCACACCACGGATTGCCAATTTATTAATAAAGGAAAGTCAATATTAAAAAAATACACAATACAAAATTAAAATGATTTTGTTAAATTATGTTAATAAGAGATGACGAACACTATATTGCCGGATATAATCTAAAATAGCATAGAAGTGTCCATATTACAAATAAATATTGCGCAATTCTTATACGAGTATTTAAAAAATCTAATTCATTAATGCAAGACGCAATCAAATTCACATAAGGAACGGAGTGTCTTAACACTAGGTTCCCTCTGCCTACCCTGCTGTGTGGATACAGCGTGAAGCTGAAGCTGCAATCAAAAATACCGCAGTCCTTAACACGTATCGTTTCAAATTTAAATGCAGGATATTTACACAAACAATTTAAATTAGATAAATAATACAATTAAAACTAATCAATCTCTATAATCAATAAGGAATTTAACGATCAAACACGAAACTAGTTACATTAAAGTGTTGGCACACGTTTCAAATTGATTCTCTCATTATTTCAAACAATATTCGAGCTCAATCTGGCGGATGGTGGCATGATGGCTGCTGCCGGCTGTCGCAGCCGTTCGATTTACCTTGATGAAGCCACAGATCCGCATTCTTATAACCAACCGAATCGGCGCCACCGGTTAGCGGTTACTAACTTGTACGTAAATATTTTGGTAATTAATGTATGTATGCTCGACTCAAACACTGCGATCCCGCAGACTATAAATATGCGAAATATTTATCGTGGATTATTTAATTTCATACATCGATTTTAAATCGATATTTACTCGTTATGCAATGGTATTAGTGGATGGATGTAATTAATAAAATATATCGATTGTCTAATTTGTTACATTCGCCTTACTTAAGTAGTCTTTTTCTTTGGTGATCAAGTTTTATTTACATTTCATATGAGTTGTATCTCATAGCAACAAGCAGATCTCAAGGTTGGCGTATATTTGAATAAATTCGCTAGATTGTAGTAAATCAAGGAAGTAGAAGTTTCTTTATCGAATACACAAATATAATATAAGGCACTATAATCTATAGTGGAAAAGTACATACTAACAAACACTCAATTAGTTTTTTTTTGTTATTTTTTTACAAAAAAAAAGTTATAATTGATTTTTTTTACACTGATTTCTATAAAGTTACAAAATATAATCTTAAACCTGACTTCCCATAAGTATTTAACAATGCAACACATTATCGATTATGCTGTATTATAAAACAAGAGTCTCGTCGCCCTTTACGGATTCTGAGAACATCACGAAAAGAAACTTTTATCCATCATAATTCAGTACAGAGGAGATAAGAACTTAATACCTAATAAATTAACCTTATACTTAATATATATCGCTTTAAAATGCTTTCAAGCCTTACAATGTTTTCTTGGAAGCTTTTAAACATATGGAAATTGTCTAAAGCAAAAAAATATTGTTTTTAGTTTTATTATTATACACAAACAGATATTAAATTAAATATACATACATACTATAAGTATGTATTTTTGAAAAATATGTTTCCAATTTTACAATTCCATTTTCAAATTTAAATTTAGACAAATTATTTTAAGGGAAAATTACTTGGTTTGTCATCGCTTCAAATTGGTGTTGATAAATATTAGTTAAAACAAATTAAATAAAACAAAAATTCTTAAACATTACAAATGAAAACAAATATAAATTACTTAGAATTGAATGTATACAGATTAAACATTTTACAAACACCTTGTCAAAATGTATCCAACTCCAACCCACTTACTCTGAACTACAACGCGAGATTAGTATTTTATTTGTTACCTGAATAAAGTACTTAAAAACATTAATCTATTGAATACAATTAAAACTATTGCAACCATGTGCACTTCACGCTGTATCCCGCACACAGCAAGGTAGGCAGAGGGAACCTAGTCTTAAGACACTCCGTTCCCCACTTTCCGCCGAGTTCTGAAGGCGTTACGTATTGAGTGGCGGAACCTAACGATGCGCTTTGCCTCGACACCAGAGCGAAGAAATGAAAATATAAATGTAAATAAATATTTCATTTCCTCGAGTGGGGATCGAACCCACAACCAGTCGATTTTACAGTCACACTTTGTGTCTCTGCGCCACGACTGCCCTCTATATTATTAGTTTTTCTCTCGATTTAATTGTTTCATCTTTATTTATCTTTTGCGAATCCTATTTTTGAATTTTTCGATGTATACTCACATATGTGTGTATTTTGTCTATATTTCTGTCCTGATAAAATTTGAAACTTACGAATGTCTGTGCTGTAATGTCATGTCATAAAATATATGTATATTTTTTTATTTTATGACATGACAAACCAATATGGGGTACCGCCTGATAAAGCTTATTAAGCGACAGGTAAATAATAAGCAAAGCATAATTTGTTTCTTTTCCTTCCCATTATAAATAAACGCATACCTATTTATTTATTTATTTACTTGGACTCTATTATTTTCATATCGATTCCATGAAATAGTATATATATTAATTAATCGATATAGTGTGGAATAATAATAAATTCATTAAAATAAGGAAATAATATGCTAATATAAATGTATATATATTTTTTAAATATACCTAATTAGTGTATAAAATAAAATTTAATTAGATTAACTACTGTATAAAAATACTAATTGCAATTTAAATAATGATTTCTATTATTCTTAATGTTTATTTTTTTTAAATTCACATTTAAAATATGTTCATTAAAAATAAAAATATTATAGGCACCTTCATTTAATCATTATTTTTGTAAAGTTTTGCAAATTAATTTGTCTTGTTCACTAAATGAATTAACAAATAGCGAGTACAAGATTTACTCTAGTATTTCCTTAGTTTAGTTAAAAAATTGCTAGGCCTGACCTCTAATATGGGCTAATAGCTAATAGCAAATAATGTTAAGATGCATTGTTTTCAGCATTAAGTTTCTTTTCAGCTAGCCCTAAGATATTTTTACTTAATGTTGATCAAATGTATGATTAAAAAAAATAAATCAGATTCACGCTTTATCCCACACACAGCAGGGTAGGCAGAAAGAATCTCCTGACACTCCGTTCCAAACTTTCCGCCGAGTTCTGGAGCCGTTGTGTGTTGAGTGGCGGAACTCAACGCCACGTTTTCTCAACGACACCAGAGCGAAAAAATTAAGGGGATCGAACCCACAACCAGTCGATTTTACAGTCACACTTTGTGCCCCTGCGCCACGACTGGCCTCAAAGTATGATAATATTTCATATTTTTTATCAATCAGTAAATTGCAATAATATAAATAGCTACTTTGACTTTGATATTTTAATTTATTTTTTTCTATTTCTGAAAAAACAAATGTTATTATTTCGGAAATAAACATGGCAAATAAACTTTTGGCTTTGTTCTTTTGTTTGACACCATTTGAAATAATTAAACAAAGAAAAAATTATATAGTAATTACTAAAATTCTCGCAAAAAAAATAGCATTTTTTTATTATTATATTAATGTCAACACGACAAAAATTACACAAATTCTTGATTTAATTTATTTATACCACAGATAAGCTATTACAATTGAAAAGTCGCTATTTTAAGCTATCTCTATGCAAAGCAAGAAAAAACTGTTTTTACTGTCATTAACAATAAGTAAGTAATCTAAGAGCGGAAACATATTATTATTAGCTTCACGCTGTATCCCATATACACCGGGATAAGCAGAAGGAACCTAGTGTTAAGACACTCCGTTCTCCACTTTCCGCTGATTTTTTCGAAGCTTTGCGTGTTGAATGGCGGAACTCAACGGCAGGCTTTTGCCTTGTTGCCAGAGCGAAAAAATTAAAACATTAATAAATAATACTGAATTCCTTCGAGTGAGGGATTGAACCCACAACTATCGCGTTACAGTCACACTTTTGTTCCCCTGCACCACAACGACCTCATAACACTATTATTAGTACGATCAAAATTATAAATACAAACTATATCAATCGTGGCGCAGCGGCACGAAGTGTGACTGTAAAACTGATTGGTTGTGGGTTCGATCCCCATTCGAGGAGATGAAATTTTTACCTAAATTTATATTTCCATTTCTTCGCTCTGGTGTCGAGTTTAAGCGCGGCGTTGAGTTCTGTCACTCAACACGCAATGCCTCCAGAATTCGGCAGAAAGTGGGGAACGGAGTGTCTTAACACTAGGTTCCCTCTGCCTACCCTGCTGTGTGCGGGATACAGCGTGAAGCTGATTTAATTTTTAATTTATATCAATATTGCGTGTCCTCATATCACATTCACGAGTCATTGGAATCAAATAAGCAATTGAATATTGCACTGACAGTTTTGCATTGGAATTGAAATAGAACGTGGTGTTGCTTACAAAATGGTATCAGAACGATATCCGTACAATTAACGCTACAAGTAGCTATTAGATTTACATTGCCAGTGGAGTTGTTTCAATTAAATGTCGACGCAGATACAAATAATAAATGCAATACACGTGCCCCGCTAGTTGGCAGTGGCGTTCCTGATTGGAAACTGCAGATGTTTTTTTTTTTCTTTTTTTGTTTTTAAAGCCGATCGGTTAATGGAACTCTTTGTGTTTCCTGTCGTTGGTATATCTTATCTGTTCTTATGTCACATTCATGTAATACAAGAAATACATTTTTAAATGACTTTTAAAATAAAAATGAGGCACAAAGTGTGACTATAAAACCGACTGGTTGTGGGTTCGATACCCACTCGAGGAGATGAAATATTTATTTAAATTTATATTTCCATTTCTTCGCTCTGGTTTCGAGGCAAAGCGCGGCGTTGAGTTCTGCCACTCAACACGTTATTCCTCCAGAATTCGGCAGAAAGTGCGGAACGGAATGTCTTAACACTAGGTTCCCTCTGCCTACTCTGCTGTGCGCGGGATACTGAAGCTATAAAATAGCGGGATAGCGTGAAGTTGATTTGATTTAATTTTAAAATAAAAATATAAAATCGCATTTGTTGTAAGCTGAAAAGTAGTTAAAAGTTTTCAAAATACGAATAAAATAAGTGGTCTGACAAGATATTGCATGTAGGTAGGTTAGATTATTTGCCAAAATCACAAAGCGTTTTCGTTGGCAGAATCGAACACATTTTATATTAACAGACTGAAATAATTATAATTAAAATGCCAACATAAGTACTTCTAAGTGGGAATCGAACCCACAACCACCGTGCGCACAATTATGTGTTAGAACGTGCAATAACTGGACATAATAAAATTAAACATAGTTTCAGAAAAAATGCAACAATTATATATGTGCAATAAAATTTTTTTTGCGTTACATTTCTAAGGAAACAGAGTTAATATTACTAAATTAAAAAAAGTATACGTACTGATAACGCCTTGCACGGAACCATCAGCCACAACCGCGGAGACCATGGCCAGCAGGGAGAGCAGGAGACAGGCGTGGGCGGTGCGCGGGCCAGGCATTGTCGCGGCTACTCGCCGCCGCGCGCCCCTCGCATCACACCCTCGCGCCACGCGGCCCGTGCGCGCCTGCAACGTCACACACCCCATGACCACACTAACTCCACGCACGATCTATCAACTTCACGCTGTTTCCCGCACACATCATTGTAGGCAGAGGGAACCTAGTGTTAAGACACTCCGTTCCCCACTTTCCACCGAATTCTGGAGGCATTGCGTGTTGAGTGGCAGAACACAACACCGCACCTTGCCTCGACACCAGAGCGAAAAAATGAAAATATAAATATAAAAATAAATAAATAAATCAGCTTCACGCTGTATCCCGCACACTGCAGGGTAGGCAGAGGGAACCTAGTGTTAAGACACTCCGTTCCCCACTTTCTGCCGAATTCTGGAGGCATTGCGTGTTGAGTGGCAGAACTCAACGCCGCACCTTGCCTCGACACCAGAGCAAAAAAATGAAAATATAAATATAAAAATAAATAAATAAATCAGCTTCACGCTGTATCCCGCACACTGCAAGGTAGGCAGGAGAACCTAGTGTTAAGACACTCCGTTCCCCTCTTTCTGCCGAATTCTGGAGGCATTGCGTGTTGAGTGGCAGAACTCAACGCCGCGCTTAGCCTCGACACCAGAGCGAAGAAATGGAAATATAAATTTAAGTAAATATTTCATCTCCTCGAGTGGGGATCGAACCCACAACCAGTCGGTTTTACAGTCACACTTCGTGCCGCTGCGCCACGACTAGCCTCAACGATCTAGGAATGCCGAAACACCCTTGCAAATCCAAATGGAACACTGGCTTACATTATTTTTCATCTGTTTGTTTATATTGTATTGAATGATTGTAAGCTGCTGTATTTCGTTTAACGGATTCGTAAATTAACTAACTGGCTATTGCAAATCTCAATCGGAACGGTATTTAGCACCGGAATACGTAACTTCTGAATATATTTGTTTTTTGTTGGTGTTATTGTGATGAGATTAATACAATTAATTACAATGTAATAAAAAAATATATATTTAAAATAAAAAATAACGTGTTTACGGTATTATTGTATAGTTTGTATAGTGGTTGTTGTCAGAGGTCTGTAGTCTTATTTGTCTTTTTTTATCAACAATTGATTCTCAAAGGAAAAGTTAAATTACACCTGTAAAAGTAGATTCCCTAACTTGGCTCAAATAACATTCTTTAGATGATTTAGACTAGATTTCTTAAAATTTTCCCATATAGCGTTGGAACGAACCGCAAAAACTTACTAATTTTGATTTGTGTGATGTCACGATGTGCACGAGTCATTGGACTTTGAATTATCAGGTGATAAGTGGTTTATTTAGCGCGAGTTTTTATAAGCCGCCCTAGATACAGCACTGTGATTGATCGAACAGGATGCGAAAGTCAGTATGGAAGAAGAAATTCTTCTTACGATATGTACTAACTAATAGTTGTTATCTACATATAAGACTGCTATAAATGCTTAATTAAAAAATTGAAAAAAAAGTTCAGTCTACTTTTAATACAGTTAAGTACGTAGTTAATTAAGCCAATTTTAAAGCTTTTTCAACTTTTTAGTTTCATGTTAACATTTCATAAATGTAACGTGGTTGGCCAAAACACATGTTATATTTTATTATATTAATCGTAATAAAATGAAAACAACTCCACGTTAATCTATTGTTGATATGACTTGCGTTTTTCACTCAAATAATACACAACCGCAGCAAAAGAATGTATGTAAAAAATATTAATTAAATTTGTTTATTTATATAATTGTTATATATTTATTCACTTAAAAATAAAATGTAAAAACAAGTATATTTTAAATGATTATGATATGAAATACTTAGCTTAAATTTTGATTTTAAATAATTTTTAAGGTAGGGAAAAAAGGAACCCTTATAAGGTCACTTCGTTGTCCGTCTGTCTGTCAAGAACCTTTATCTCAAGAACGCTTGGAGATATCGAGTTGAAATTCAAACTATACTCAGTTCTTCGCCCCTATTATTTCCAGAAAAAATGTATTTCTACATTTTCTTAAAATAAAATGTGGCCGCTTATATTGAAAAAAAAACACGTATAAAGGGAATCAAAATTAAGTACTTCTGGTTGACCTAGAATTATGAAATTTGGCAGCTAGTATCTACAGGTAGTACTAGTTCAGGAAAAAATCTGAAAACTATACATTTGTGGTTAAAGACTAAAAATTTTATATTAATTATAATAATAGCCTTAACTAGTAAATAAGACGTATTTCTACACTACGAAGGGCATCAAAATTAATAGGGTACTTCCGGTTAACGTAGAATTATGAAATTTGGCAGGCATTCTTTCGAATTCTTTGTCGAATACCTATGGCATTTATATTTTAGATATATTTTTAAGACTTATGGATTTCTGAACAATTGTAGGCCTCTACAGATTAACGATGTTATTTACGTTTATTATAAGGTATCCAAGATATGCTTGATAGGATTTATTGTTGGTCACACCATAACTAGACAATCGTGCATAATGTAAACAAATTATAAAAATCAAATTCACATGTCAAATAAGTATCTATTTACCGATATATCTATAATGACCTCAATGGATTTCACTTTAGACAAAATTAATCCACATTATTCAATTTATAAGTCAGTGATTCTCAACCACTGTGCCGCGGCACTTTTGTGTGCCGCCAAATTTCAAAAGTGTGCCGCCAAATTTTGCAAATATATAATAATGTTAATATAAATTATATCATTTAAGAAGAAAAATATTTTTAACATGAAGATATATTTAAATCCACAAAAAAATAAATTCCTATATTTAAAATTTTTATCATAAACTATTTATGCAGTGTGTTGTAGTAAATAATTTATCTTTGTGTGCCGCCAAATTTTCTTTGTGTGCCGCCAAATTTTGAAATTGTTAAATATGTGCCGCAACAAAAAAAATAGCGATATATCTATAATAGAATTGAGAATCACTGTAATAAGTAAACTCAATGTAAATAATTTTTAAAAGGCCCAAATAAAAATCTGGAAGTTGTGAACTTAAACACTTTCTTAGCTTATTCTGACGTAACCTCAAAATAATCTCATCCTGTTTTGATGAGTTAACTGTAAGTACCTTTACCTGTGCTTACTATCTTATCTGATGTCACAGTGAGAATGAAGAAAAGGCAAAAAATATTTATGAAGCAAGAACGAGTGCTAAGAGTGGCAGGGGAAGATCTAGAGTCTTTGAAAACAGTATCAGTGATACTCGAGGAAGAGATTCATTTAAAAATCACAAGGACTCTCGGTAAGGCAAGATTTGGCACTCTGTTATCTGGCACCCGCTAAAAAAATAATTAATTTCACTTATATGTCAAGAAAAAAAATATTTAAAAAGATCATTAATGCTTATGCAGTTGGCGTAGGTCATCTGAGTGATATGTACATATATATGACTTAGTAAATAGATATATATTATTTTCTATAACAAGTAGATATAATATAAAATCGCCGTAGGTATTTGCTGACTAATAGTGATTTAATTGAATGGTTGTTTACCTTTTCCACGTCTGCACCCACAGATACTCGGCGTGATACGTATTTATGACATAATTAAATGTAATAAAGATACAACACACATTCCAAGATAAATCCATTTCATCAATTAGATATACCTAAATGCATAATGTTAGAAATTTAAGATATATTAAACTTAACATTTTTTTCTGGAAATAGAAGATATTAGAAGGCTAAATATGGCGAATCAGTACCTAAATTATCAATGTAAAATAATAAACGCGATATGTTTAAGACACAGTCATAATGGCGTTGAAGAATTATGTTACAATTTTATTATAAAGCCTAGGTTATTGATTCGATTCCCATTCAAGAGAATGAAAAAAATAATATTTTCAATTTTCGCTCTGGTAAAGAGGCACTCAGTAAGCAACGCTTGCAAAATTCAGCGGAAACGGGGGAACGGAAATGTCTTAGGTTCCCAGGTTCCCTCTGCCTACACCACTACGTGCACGCGAGCGTGAATGTAAAAAAAACTACCAAGAATACACTTTATTTAATTATCTTCCCACTGTTTTACATACCTACTTGTTGGTCTAATGTATAAATTTCATTGCAAAGCAACATACTCGGGGGTTTTTATATATATTTAACGCGAACATTGACCTTTAATATTCAATCATATCTACATTATTTGTGATTAAACATTATCACTGATAGCAAATTTTTATATATAAACAGTTTAAGGTTCAATGAGATTTCCTTAAAACCACCTACTAAGCCAAATAAGCATGGTCTAAAGTGTATCCGCATCGAATAAAAAACGCGAATAACAAGTTATTAAGACTTGAAAATTTAAATGATCTTCTGCATTTCATCCTTGATGGACATTTATATAATGCAATTAAATTTGAATATTACAAAAGCTACACACGACTTTTTTTGAGTATTTGTTCCAGTTTCAAATCCTTCCAAACATATAGTAAATTCTACCATACTAGTGGAAGCGTATATACTACGGAGAGCAATGAATTCATTATTCGTTTTTGTTATGCACATGATAAGAAACTTTAGTAATAATGTTATCTATATAAATCAAGATAATATATACCTACGTGTACTGAATAAAATAGGCACTTTTTCCTTTTGTTTCTTTTATTTATAGCACTTTAATTTTTAGAATTAAATTTAAAAATATAATTAAAATATTCTTCATTTTTATTATATAAAAATACTGAAAATATTTAATAAAATTGAACTGTCGCCATCTTGGTTTCTTGTAGAATAAAGCTTAACATGGTTAATGCTCTAACAATCTCCAATCATTTTTTTATTAAAATAAAACATAAGTTGCATCGTAAATTAAAAACGGTAGCCACATCCGGCATCGAGTATTGTATTCATTTTTTTTATCTCACATGTCAATCAATTAATTGTCATTAAAAATGTTGTACAATAGCTTTCATAAAAACTGTTAGTGATATAAAAAGAGAAAAATAATGTTGCCGAGTTTATTATTGGTTACCTCTACTACATTCCTAAGGGCTGCCGACGTCAACATATTTAATTGTATACAGATAGTATATTTATATAGTGGTAGATATTTATTACATATTATAAAAACCAACTTTTTTCACAATTCCTGTCTTTTTAAACATTTTTAAAGTGTTATTCCACACTTAGGAAAGAAAAATACTTATTTAGAAAACGTATAAAAATTTGAACGCAGCGGGACTCGAACCCGCGCCTCCTGGAAACCGACCAGGCGCTCTGACCACTAAGCCATGCGTTCTCGCCAAGCTACGTCGAAATTTTTATACGCTTGTTACAACTTATTTATGTTGTTAGCATCTCTGTAGGGAGATTTTTACAAATTTCCGCTACCCAAAGATAATTACTAAGAATTATCGTTTGGCAAGAGAGAAACTATTTTTTTAAATATTTTTAAACATTTTTAAAGTGTTGAATACACTTAGGAAAGAAAAATACTTATTTAGAAAACGTATAAAAATTTGAACGCAGCGGGACTCGAACCCGTCGAAATTTCGACGTAGCTTGGCGAGAACGCATGGCTTAGTGGTCAGAGCGCCTGGTCGGTTTCAAAGAGGCGCGGGTTCGAGTCCCGCTGCGTTCAAATTTTTATACGTTTTCTAAATAAGTATTTTTCTAAATAAGTATCCTGTCTTTTTGTCTAATCTCACATTCAGCAAATCATAACAATTGATTTACAATTACAAAATGATTAAATGGACTTATTATGTTTTCTGGTATTTATTTAAATATAATACATATGACCGATTAACGTATTTTTAGGTTATATACAATAATTTAGATTATAGTATTATACAATATTCAAAAGTTTATTGATAATTTGCAGAAACAATTGTACCTAATTGTATTTTTTCATAAAAAAATTAAAACAAATAAAATAAGCTTTACAAAAATATTTTATTGCCGATTTATTTACATTATTGCAACCCTAATACGTTATTAACATGTTATTATATAATAATTGAAAAATTGATTTTACATTATATAATACATATACTACACGTCGTTTCAAAGGCAAAATGTCTCATCGTCATGTATTTATATTTTAAGATAAGTATATAGATCTACTTTTTATTGTTAGAAATAAAATTTAAATATTAAAAATTATTTCTAGATATTAATTTCACTTCAAAAGTCATAATGTAAGTAATACAAAAGAAATCGCTAATTTTGATTGTAGAATTTTTAAAATCGTCATAAAATCTAAAACTCGTGACACAAAATTCAACGTTTTAAAAGTATTATCAATCTGACTTAGAAAGACAAACAAAACTTTTTTTTTAACTCAAATAAAATAAAAATTAATTAAATATACTAACTGTCATTATAAGATTTCCTCAAAATACAAGACAATCTCACACGATTATAAGAAAAATACTAAAAACAAACTAACAAAAGACCACCGTGCTGATCTCTGGGAAGGCAGTTGTAAGCATTTAGAATAATTCGCTTTGTTTGACCATGGGAACTTAGCGCCCACCGACCTAAACTTCCGAGAACGTATTCAGCAATTGATAAAATTAATTACATGACGAAAATTCTGCTTGAGTTATATATATATATATNGCAAAGAGCGTCGTTGAGTTCCGCCACTCAACATGCAATGCCTTCAGAAATCGACAGAAATTGGGGAACGGAGTCCCCTTGAGCCTTAACACTAGGTTCCCTCTGCCTACCCTGCTGTGTATGCAGAAGCTGATATACTTTACATATATATATATATATATATATATATATATTTATATATATACTTGGAATTTCTTTTTATTTATTTTGAATTTGGAATTCGATTGTATTCGATTTACAAAACGGTTTCTGTCGATAAAAATTACAAAGCTTATAAAATAATTTGCTAACGTTTCACACATTATTTATTAGTTTTTTTTTACTTACAATAAGGTAAAATAAATAGATTCCAATAGAATACTAAAAGGCCCATTTTTCGAGTGAAATAAATAGATTTACCTAAAACATGCCAGCCTTTACGCTTTCTCTCACAGTTTGTATAACATTAAGCTTTTTTTATCAGCTTCGCAGGCAGTAGCCAGGGCGCCCAGTGTGAAGATACTCCATTCCCCACTTGAGTGGGGTAAAAAAAAAAATTCCGCCAGAGCGAAGAAATGAAAATGTAAAATATTTTATCTCCTCGAATGGGAATCGAACTCACAAACTGTGCGTTTAGAGTCACACGCGCCACAATTGGCCTCCACTGTAAACCTTATTACCTTCTTATTAATAACATTACTACTTACATAATACTCTTATTAACATTATATAATAGCAACTAGAGGGCAAGCGCAGCTTCGCCCGCTTATTCGCACCCTTAGGGGTGAATTCTAAAAAAACCAAGAAACACGTGTTCAATAAAATATTTTTAACAGTCTGAATTTAAATTTTTATTAAAATCGGTGGCAGCTTAAAGATTTTTTCATATAAAATTTTAACCCCTTATTTGAACCCTTAGGGGGTGAATTCAAAAAAACCATGAAACACGTGTTCAATTAAATATTTTTAAGAGTCTGAATTTCAAATTTTAAGAAAATCCGGTGCCGATTTAATTTTTTTTTCATAAACGATTCATGAAAATAAAAATCTGTCCAAATTTGACGTTTCTACGCACAGCGGTTACGGCTGGGCATGCGTCTTACCTCAGTCAGTCAGGTACATGTCCTTTTTTTATATATATATATATATATATATTTTTGTAACATTACGTTCTTTTTACCTATGTTATGTTTTTTAAAGCTCTAAATATTGTACTGTACTGCTTCAAAAACAGCCTTAAATGTTCAATCATTGATTTGGGTAATGATTCATAATATTCTTTGCAAAATTACTGTAATAATTGCATATTACCTCCTGTACAGTTTTTAAATTAGTTACATATATTATTAGTTAAATGTACAATTGGTAAATATGTAATTATTACAGAGTACACGTAGAAAGGATGTTTTTAGGCATTTTTANTTATTTACTGTTTATAATTAATTTATACTTTTCTTTGGTTCTTCGCTTATTCGAGTTGTAGATTAGTTAGATTTTCATTAATTTCTTGGTGTGGTGTAAGTTGCGGCCCTGCGCGGCATCGGCATAATATTATTTATGTATTAAGGAAAGAATTGTTGGTTATATCATCTCGGTTGGATGGTTATCGGATACCGTTGTTATACACTTAATAAATTGTAGTTTTAGTTTTTTGGGATTTTATTTGATATTGCTCGCAAAACTTATCATATTTAATGTAGAAAGGACTTTAGTTATTTCATATAGTATTTAGGTACTCGCGCAAGAAAAACGTGTAAAAAGATTTTTCCCGGGTAAATCAGACAGACAGAGACTAAAAATATAATTTTCTTTTATTGTATTTGAGTATTATGTAAATAACCACATGCACTTGCAAAAACATAGCACAACACATTTAATTTTAATTCTTTTAAACTTTACGTTTTACTTATAATTTTCTTCATTTAAATTAGTTACGTACATATTTTCAAAAACAATTTCCTAAATATATCTAACTAGAGGGCGCACGCAGCTTCGCCCGCTTATTTGCACCCTTAGGGATGAATTCTAAAAAAACCACGAAACAGGTGTTCAATAAAATATTTTTAACAATCTGAATTTAAATTTTTATAAAAATCGGTGGCGATTTAAAGATTTTTCCATACAAACTTTCAACCCCTTATTTGCACCCTTAGAGGGTGAATTCTAAAAAAACCATGAAATACGTGTTCAATAAATATTTTTAAGTCTGAATTTCAAATTTTATAAAAATTGGTGCCGATTTAAAAAAAAATCCATACAAACTTTCAAGCCCTATTTCATCCCTTTAGGATTAAAATTTTTCAAAATCCCTTCTTAGTGGATGTCTAGATTATAAAAATAAATATATGTTCAAATTTCACGTGTCTACCATCAGCGTTCCTCACATTCCACCGAGTTCTGGAGGCATTGCGTGTTGAGTGGCGGAACTCATCGCCGCGCTTTTGCCTCGACACCAGAGCGAAGAAATGAAAATATAATTGTAAGTAAATATTTTATCTCCACGAGTGGGGATCGAACCCACAACCAGACGATTTTACATTCACGTTTTATGCCCCTGCGCCACGACTGCCCTCACTTTTTTTTTTTGATTGTATTTACACAAAACTTTAAGTACTGATTGAATAGCACATATCACTCCCACAAACCGAAGTGCATGTGCGCTTCGTCATATACGTCAAGAACTTTACGTCATTGGCGATTTTTTTTTTTCATTTCGTATAAACTTTCACTTCATAAATTTTAGCGCTATGTGCATAACTATCGTTAGTGAGCCTGATTTTAAATTAAATTAGCTTCACGCTGTATATCCCGCACACAGCAGGGTAGGCAGAGGGAACCTAGTGTTAAGACACTCCGTTCCCCACTTTCTGCCGAATTCTGGAGGCATTGCGTGTTGAGTGGCAGAACTCAACGCCGCGCTTAACCTCGACACCAGAGCGAAGAAATGGAAATATAAATTTAAGTAAATATTTCATCTCCTCGAGTGGGGATCGAACCCACAACCAGTCGGTTTTGCAGTCACACCTCGTGCCGCTGCGCCACGACCGGCCTCATAATTTTAAATAGACTATATAAAATAGGATAATATATTCGTCCATCATTAACAAGACTTCGATGGCATATGGCAGTTAATAATCATGTAATCGTTCAATTTGCGGCGTTAAGTTCTGCCACTCAACACGCAATGCCTCCAGAATTCGGCGGAAGGTGCGGGATACAGCGTGAAGCTGATTTACTTATTTAGTAGTTAAAATGTAAAATGCAACCAATGTAACCACTTGATTTCCTAAATACTATGTTAAAAATGTTAAATATATTAAATCAGTTACAATACATATTAATTTAAAAATAAAAGAAAAAGTATAATATTTAACTTTAGTAGACTGTAAACTACTTACCAATTAAATATGTCAAAAGTATAACTTTTGTAATGCATACAGTGGCAATGTATAGAAAAAAATATTTGTATAAAAAAATATCTTATCTTAACAAAAGGTAATATTTCAAACAGTATTTTTATGATTCAGTTAATTTCTTTTAATTTGTTTTTATAACTTTTTTACGACAACTATTCAATATGCTCGACCTCGATCTTAAACCCAAAGTTGGTTATTTGTTTACAAAATTTGTTGTATGGCTGCCATAAATAACTATATGAAAGTTGATATTAATGACAATAATAAATAGTTTTATTAATTACTAATGTATATATTATAATAATTATTATAATTTTTATAGGTACATAAAATTGCTTTTTTTTTTAATTTGGAGTACTTCTCAAGATATTTAAGCTTCAAGCAAATTCAAATTTATTAAAGTTGAACATTTGTGAATAATATCGGTATTAAATTCTAAAATATGTGAGAACTCTACCAAATGCAGGTGGCTGAGAGGCATTTATTGCATTAATAATTGTAAACAATTTATTCAACTAAAAAACCTGCCGAACTAGCGATAGCCACATGGGTTAACTGTTAAAAAAATTTATTACTGTCATCACCATATGAATCCCGGGTTGAAAAATACTTATCAGATTTAGAAAGTTGCATTTTTGTATAGGGCTCTCCGACCTGGCCGTCGGGTTCAGCATCAATCATCACCCACTTTCACAGAAGCACCGGGGCCAGGGGGTCGAGACGAGAGGAGACAGCGGACGCAAGGTCGCCGTAAGGCAAACCACTTGTCCAAGCGTTCATAGCGACGCGCATACCAGTCACAGCGGAACGCGGTCGCAATAAAAACTCACATATATATTTCACGCGTACGCAACATTATCTCGATGCTCTCGACTCCGATTACTTAATGGTAGAACTAACTGTACACGAGCGGCGAAACGAGATCGGGTTTTTTTTTTCTTCTCGGCAAGTTCGACGATCTGCAAGGGCGATCGTTTCAGGGTGTAGTTCCGTGTTCCTGTTGTTTTTAGACAGCTGAATTGTGGTTTCAATTATGGGTGATGACTGGCTAAGTTGGCTTTAATTATAATAAAAATTATTAAATATGTTCCTAATACCTATTATATATGTGCTCAAAAAGTTTAAATATATATATTTAATGTAACTGTTAAATAATGTTAGTTAAATTTGCTAATACTTGTAAATGTTAGTGAGAAGTACCACTGTAAAAATTGTTATATAAATAAGCTTATTACAACATATAATAGTCTTTTTATGTTATATGGTATTACAAAACGAAAATATACATTCAATTAGGCAAAAGAGCTTATACTAATCAGAAATAAATGATATTTTTTTGTATATGAGATTTATTATTATCTATATAACTAGCTTATAGAGTATAACATTTTTTAATTCGACTGCGCGACGCTAAGGAGGGTAATATGTTTATCAATATATANTATATATATATATATATGTGTTGTTTCTATGCGACGTTTTAGCATTTATCGTTTGGTCTCTACAAACTATTTTAATACTTATTAAGAAAACGTATAAAAATTTGAACGTAGCGGGATATGAACCCGCACCTCTTTAGAAACCGTCCAAGAGTTCTAACCAACTAAGCCATACGTTCAATATCTAATTTAGTTGGTCAAGTACTTTTCTTTCGTAAGTGTGAAATAACACTTTAAAAATATAAAAAAATCGATTTTGATGATTCTAACATCAATCGATTCGTTTTAGCCTGGCAATCGTCACTAAAGTCATGAGAATCACAACGACAAACAGACGTCATATTATGAAAATTAAAAATAAATAAAAATCGTCGAACTAAGTATTGTTAAATATTCTTCAATAATGATCCTAAAAAAAATCAAGAATGGCTTGATTTTTTTTAGGATTAGAATTTTTTACACTTGTAAATCAACCATTCTTGGTTATTTTCATACTAGTAACAAATGCACTTCAATATTTCTTTACTGTACCCTTATCACGCAAGGATAGTATCAGGGAGTGCCTGCAGTCAGTGGACTGTGAAAGCAAAATGCTTTCACGATATGCTTTGATTATACTTTTAAAAACCTTCACGATATTAACTTCCTAGGGAAAATAATGGAGATTGCGAAATTTTCGGGCAACGAAGCTATTAAATCTCAACATAAAAGTAGCCCTGTGAAATTAAAATGGGTACATACTGTTAATCGAAATGAAAAATTGAACTTGCTTTTTTTAGTTTTACGCCGTCGGGTTTCTGTTTTTTATAAGTATTTTTTTAGCATAAATTAAATAAATCAGCTTCACGCTGTATCCCGCACACAGCAGGGTAGGCAGAGGGAACCTAGTGTTAAGACCTTCCGTTCCTCACTTTCTGCCGTATTCTGCAGGCATTGCGTGTAAAGTGGCAGAACTCAACGACGCGCTTTGCCTCGACACCAGAGCGAAGAAATGGAAATATAACTGTAAGTAAATATTTCATCTCCTCTTCCCTCATTCGAGAGATCCTCGGGGGATCGAACCTAAAACCAGTCGGTTTTACAGTCACTGGCCTAAATGAAATGTTAGAAACATTTAAAAACAAAGTTATCATACGTAGTCAAATGATAGCTAAATAAATCTTGCTTATATAGATATCAGTACCTCGTTAACTCAACGATTAACCTACGCCACTGTTTAACGAATTATCTTAAACAAATATTGAAGGAAAACTTGTAATTGCCTTTTGTTAGCTCTACTATGTTTGAATCTGAGTAATCTTGGTGTAAATTGTTACTGCTAAACATTAATTATATGGAGGTGAAGTCAGTAGCTGACTAAATTATTGTATTATTCTAAATATTACACAAAATTATTAATAAAAATCAGTCGTGACGCAGGGTTAGAAAGGTTTGAGTAAAAAGAGCAAAAGAATAACGCTCTGGTGTCGAGGCAAAACGCGGCGTTGAAATTCGCCACTGTCTCACTTTCGCAGTGTCTCTATAATACGACGAAAAGTGGGGAACGACGTGTCTTAACGCTAGGCTCCATCTGCCTACCCCACTATATGCGGAATACAAGTTGAAAAAAAAATTACAAACCGTCAAACGCACCTATAATTCGTACGTAAAATATTAAATCTTACAAAATTAACACTTCACGTTAGCTTTTAATAAACTTAGATAAAAGCAAAAATTAAAGGGTGTTAAACAATGAGCACCGTTGATTACAGACGGCTGGCACCAGCTAATCAAATTAACATCCCCGAACATAACATGTCCATTAGGCCTCCATAAACATAAGAAACGTATATACATATATACCTGCAAATTTAGCGTCGTTAAATTATGACACAAATTGTTTAACATTTCAAATTATTAAATTGAAATATATTAAAAATATTCTAAAAAAAAAACAATCAGCTTCTTGCTGTATCCCGCATATAGCAGGGTAGGGAGAGGGAACCTAGTGTTAAGACACACCGTTCCCCGCTTACCACCGAGTTCCGGAGGCATTGCGTGTTGAGTGGCGGAACCTAACGCCGCGCTTTGTCTCGACACCAGAGAGAAAAAATGAAAATATATATGTAAGTAAATATTTTACCTCCTCGTTCGAGGATCGAACCCACAACCAGTTGTTTTACAGTGCACACTCTGTGCACCTGCGCCACGACTGGTCTAAAAAAAATATTTGTTAAAAAAAATTAAATCAAATCAAATCAGCTTCACGCTGTATCCCGCACACAGCAGGGTAGGCAGAGGGAACCTAGTGTTAAGACACTCCGTTCCCCACTTTCTCCCGAATTCTGGAGGTATTGCGTGTTGAGTGGCAGAACTCAACGCCGCGCTTAACCTCGACACCAGAGCGAAGAAATGGAAATATAAATTTAACTAAATATTTCATCTCCTCGAGTGGGGATCGAACCCACAACCGGTTTTGCAGCCACACCTCGTGCCGCTGCGCCACGACTGGCCTCACAAAATATTTGTTGTTACTGTATAAAAAATATTCTAATTTAAATATTGCCCACAGTTTACGTGATATTCGTACATTTAATATAAACTCAAAATTAAAAACCTTAACATTAAGAAAATATGTAATGCTGAAAAATATATTGCTTTGTATACGCCCCGTTCCCCATTTTCCGCCAAATTCTGGAGGCATTGCTTGTTGAGTAACGTATTCCTTGACACTAGTGTAATTATTTATACTTTTACAAATATGTAGAATAAATTATCTATAAACAGTATATGATTCAAAGCATTTTTAATACTAGTAAAGTAAGTGTATACGTCATTTCCGCTTCTCTTTGTTAAAAGGACCGTTTGCGTGATATGCTATATAATAATTTACCCCGCACAAGTTGATCTTGACTCCGTGACCTTACAACAAGAGTTGTCATTCAATGAACATTTGCGCATTGGAAATGAAATCGGTGGATCTAGCGTGTTTTTGTATTTGTACTTGTTGTAAACTATAAAATTTAAAATGACTTAATAATATAAGTAAGAATTTAAATGTGATTTCTAATCGAAAAATTAACGGTATATAACCTTTTTAAATGTTAATCTGTGAGTGACCGACGTCGTCAACTCATAGGCGAAACTACTGGTCTTGGAAACTAAAATTGGGCAAGGAAGGTTAGGGATAGTAGAGAAGCACTTAGAAAGGATTTCAGGAAATTCCTACGCGAACGAGAAAAACGGTATTTTCTATTATAGGTCTCAAAGTCCAAACAAAAAAAAATGCTGGTGACTAATAGTGTTATATATTTATAATGTATAATTAAAAAAATAAAAAAATCAGCTTCACGCTGTATCAATCGCACAGCTGGGTAGTAAGAGGGAACATAGTGTTCAAACATTCTGTTGCCCATTTTTCGCGGAATTCTGAAGGCATTTAGTGTTGATTAGCGGAACTCAACTCCGCGCTTTGCCTTGACACCAGAGCAAGGAAATGAAAATATGAATTTAAATAAATAAGTAAAAAATAAATATTTCATTTCCTCGAGTGGTGATCGAACCCACAACCAGTCGCGTTTACAGTGACACACTTGTGCCCCTGCGCCACGACTGACCTCATTAGATTAGATATAATAAATGAATAGAAATTTAAACAAATATGACGAACATCTAACCTTTGTAGAATTGCCTATAATTGTGCAATGCCCACTCATTTACATTTAGGAATGAGGTAAATGCTAACTTCCAATATACGTTTTAAGAAATCTAAAGGTTCTAAATGTTAGGTAACATTATACTTTTTAAGACCTACAAAATAATTGCTCAAGTTAGAACTATTACTAGAAGTTACTGTAAAACAAGTTTACTAGAAACATGTGAAAATATCACAATTTCAATCACACCTAAGTGGTATTGATTTTGTTCAATATAAATTTACACAATTTTCTTATATGTGGTATCTATTATTTCTTATCTTTTATTATTATGTTTAATTAATCTCATACGGAAAATCCTCAATGGAAACAGGAAATATGGAACATAATTCGTTTATAAGAGATGAATGAAGAAACTTTTGTTTCCTTACTTTAGAAAAAACATAGTTTTGATAGTACAATCACAGATTTACTAACTATTTTTTTCTCAATAAAATTGATTTGTTTTGTACCTACCGTATATTATTAAGCGCAAGTAATACAATATACGTCTTAATGAACTCTATAAAAAGAAAAAATGCATTCCACGGACGTTAACACACAACATGCGGTTACACGTTTATATAAGTAAGAATGATTTCATCTTTTTGGTTCATGCAATTCGTATAAGCTCAAGAATAAAAAGTTTAACTACATTTATAAAGAAAGTTGCAAATAATAATATTAATAAATAGTTTATTAGTAGTTATATTAACAAATACGGCAAAATAAGGCCGTCGTGGCGCAGGGGTATAAGAGTGACTCTAACGCGAGGGTTGTAAGTTCGATCTCCACTCGAGAGAATTAATTATTATTTCCCTCTGTATGTGATATATAGTGTGAAGCTGATTTTTTTATATAATATATATTGCAATAGCGCAACAAAGAAAATTGATAATAAATAAAATATGATACACAAAAGTCAGTCATAGTTCATTGTCCCGGCATTATTTTACAATGACATCTCTTAATTAGGACGAAGAACTTGGAAACAACATATATGTACATATATATATATATATATATATATATATATATATATATATATATATTACTGCATAAGGCATATTATATGTAAGTATATGTATATATAATACGAAGTGCGGAAAACTGTTTTACAGAGCGATAGCAAATCATGTATTTACAGGAAATATGTGTATAATTTCATAACCCGAGATAGTCCTAGTTTAATCTAATTAATTCAATATTTATAATGTAATTTAATACAATAATTATATAAATAATGTTATTTATTCACATTATCACTGCAAGGCCTTTGTAAGATTTGAAAATTATGTTTTAGCAATGATATAATTTACATTGTTTGCAATTTTTTTTTTATATTTATAGTAGTTAAAATAAGATGAATTATTAATAGATTTAATGAGGCGCACGAAGCGTGGTCACGATAGCAGGGTGAGCGGCGCGACCTCGCCTCGCTGATAGTGCCCACGCAGCCTGATTGTCGCCAACAAGTCAAAATCAACAGTTTTTTTCATTTGATCTTACTGTATAATAGACTATAACTATACTATATAATATATATTTTTTTTATGTTTTCCTTATTATGGGACAATACCATTAATAGTCGTCGACAAAAGTCAGATATTTGAACAATGAACAATAAATTTATGTTAAAAAAATATATAAATACAATGAACTTTTATAAATTAAAATATATATATTATCAAGATATTGTAATATATTTTGCATGATTTTGTTTTTATTGAAAGATAGTTTAAACAAAAAGACTTGTCTAAATTGAGCAGATTGATTCTACTACCAATTTAGTAAGCTTAACAATTGATTAATCTATAGAGATTTAGAGATTTAATTTTAGTACAATTTGATTCAATGAAAACATCAACCAATATAAATATTTTAAATCAGCTTAACGCTATATCCCGCACACAGCAGGGTAGGGCAGAGGGAACCGTCCTGCCGAATTCTGGAGGCAGAACTTAATGCCGCGCTTTGTCTCGACACCAGAGCGAAGAAATAGAAATATAAATTTAAATAAATATTTCATCTCCTCGAGTGGGGATCGAACCCACAACCAATTTGTTTTACAGTCACACTTTGTGCCCCTGCGCTACAACTGGCCTCATAAATAAATATTTTCTATATACAAAAATAAAAAATAATCTTTTGCATTTCATGAAAAGTAGCAACAATGTGTTTTAATATTTTACCAACACGACTGAGGTTGCGTTCCTTGATAAGAGGGTCGTAGAGTATTATTCATTCACAATATAATTACGCGAAATGAATGGATTTACGTCTCAGCAATACATAATATTCCAATCATTATTCTCGGAAGTGTCGAGTTCGGTATGAATAAGTGGTTTGCATGTTAAATAAACCTCAAATCTTTCAGGATATATACAGAATGTAGATAAATTATTATATATATATTTATATATTATATTGTTGAATTAAAAGTTTTAAAAATGTTTTTTTATTTGACTTATTAATTATATTTTTGTTTTTAAAATTAACTTGCAACAGACACATAGTGAGTAGAGTTACAAGGCAGAAAAATATGTGTTATTGTTCTCATGTGAATATGATTTCTCCAAAAAAATTTTCAGCTTCATATTTTCCTGCACTTAGCAGATAAAGGGAACCTAGTGTTAAGACATTCCGTTCTATTCGCCCAATTTTTGAGATATTACATCTAGAGTAGCAATTCAACAAAATTCAACACCACCCTTTGTCTGCGGAAGCAAGGAAATAAAAAAAATTATAGATTCCTCCAAATGAGATCGAACCCACTACCATCGTTTACAGTTAGAAGCTATCCCACTGCTTTGCAACAGCCTCTAATAAAATATGTTTCGACTTTACGGTAGGTACAATACTTTATAGACTGTGATCTCAAGGCCCCCAGACCTACGTCATTTTAGCAAAATTGAAATGTTGAAGATTAATAGTCTAATATAGATTAAAACGGTATGCGTACTTATTCATTTAAAAGTGGAGGCGTTTCAGAGGTAGCGCCAACTAAAGGTACACGCTCATCTACGTTAAAGTAGAAAAATTCAACGAAATATCTTAAGAATAATCTAAAAAATATATATTCATCGTTTTAAAGATTGTTTAATATTAGCATAACGTAGTTACGTTATACTAGCACGCCTCAATTTTACATATATTACTTACGGGACTATTTCCAGACACCTTATAAGTAACCAGACCAGTCCGATGGCTTAATCATCCTCAGACAGAGATGTACCTTTAGATGGCGCTGCCTATGAAAGGGCCCCAATTTCAAGTTAGTAAGTACGCATACCATCTTAACTACATATTAGAGTAATCATCGTCAAAATTTCAGTTTTGCTAAAATGACGTAGGTCTGGGGGCCCTGGGATCTTGGGCTATTAAGTTATAAAAAAAGCAAAATCTTTTATATAATATATATTTAAAAAAAATATAAGATTTTTATTTTGAACACTAAATTAAGACTAAAATATGTAACTAGGAATCG
Source organism: Heliconius hermathena (assembly GCA_013403705.1). Lineage (NCBI taxonomy): Eukaryota > Metazoa > Arthropoda > Insecta > Lepidoptera > Nymphalidae > Heliconius > Heliconius hermathena. The sequence goes on along the minus strand of JAAIXJ010000091.1, from coordinate 29,070 downwards.
ACTATGCGTGTAACGCGCGATTATTTTATTGATATCTGATGTCACATTTAACATTTCCTTCATGCTTGCTTCAATATATTTAAAATATTAATCCAAAATTTCGGAATTTCACCGAACGTATCAGATATTTAGTAATTATTATATATTTAAGTAACAGGGCGAGTTAGCCAACAACCTTACCTACTACTCAAGGAGAAAAATATAATAATGTAAATAATAATTATCTTAAACAATAATTCTGATAAATATTATTATTATTAATAATATAAAAGTTATTAAAATGTTCTATAAAAATGTTACCTGTAATAATTGTCTACGGAAGCCATACTGAAGTAGATTTTTAGCTCCGTAACTATAACTTTAGGTTAGAATAATTTAATTAAATTGATATTTTTGTGTGCTGTTATATTTCTCAGCACTAAGGCAGCGACAACAGATGATAACAATAAAATAATATTGAACCGTGTTTAAAATAATAACAGTACATTGCCGTACAAATATTCCACTGTGAGGGACAGAAAACGATAAATATAACTTAGATAAGACTCTACTAATTAGAATATGAGCTAATTAGATTTGTCGAAATTAGTCAAATAACACAAATCATTTCAAATTATTTTTTATGTCAACCTCCATTGTTTCTTATTTTTATGTGCAATAAAGTATATTCTATTGTATATTATTTTATTTAATATACTTTATACTTACTACTAGTTATTAATATTACTATATTATTAGGACTTACATTTAAAGATTCCTGTTTATGATTAAAAAAACTAACCTTATAAGGCTAACATAATATAAAAAAAAACTATTTATTTCAGTTTAGTTTTCCGCTGTATCTCATATATATATGTATGTATAGTCGTAAAGGCAGAGAGTACGTAGCACCAAGACACTCCGTTCCCCACTAAATGTAAAGTAATAATTAGGAAAAAATATTAAAACAAATTATTCACAAAAAATAAAACCTACTGTACAATGATCAATATGTCGTCATCTTGTTAATATAAAGCATAAAAGTAGGTCACCATCTCATATTGTCAAATACTGCTCTAATTTATAATACAGTCACTACAATTTTTCAATTGTTCAGTTTTTTTAGATGATTTATCTAAATTTCTATGAATCATTTCTTAGAAGACTATATTTCACAAATTACATAAATATTAAGGGGTATTGATGTATTCTAGACAATAAATGCGTAATAATACTGGAATGTATAGATAATAAGCCAATCGAGATATCAGATACACTAAGAAAACAAACGTGCCCTTAAATAAGTATACAATACAATTCAAATTCTTCAAATAATTGCCGTAGAGATAAGAAGATAGTCGTATGTACGTCATGTATTGTTCATATATTAATGACGACTGGACGGATAAGCCATTTTAGCAATGTTCCAATTCAATTCTCTATCTATATATTATAATTTTAGGCAAAATAGTACAATCACCGGTCGACAATTATTGAGGAAGAGTGCCTGTTGTTGGTGGATGAGGAGTTCAATGTAATGCTTGAGACTTGAGATCAAGTAATTAGAAGTTTCTTTTTTTTAAATTGTATTTACGTAAATAATGTAACAAACACATTTTTATAGAATGTTCTTTTATTTAATTTATCGTTAATTAGAAATATATTATCTGTTAGATGTCAAACGTACTTAATTATAATATTACCCAGGCAAGATTGTTAATGTTTAAGACTTGAAGAAGATTGACAAAGAAAATAAGCATTTTGCATTTTGGTTTTTTTTTAGGCTTCACGCTATATCCCGTTAATATCAGGGTGGACAGAGGGAGAAGACACTCCGCGCCTCACTATGCTTTTTCATATTATTTTCATATATATATATGAAAATAATATGAAAATTTCATATATATATATATACACAAACATCGGACAAGCGCGTGTTGGACTCACTCACAGTGGGTTCGATACAAAAATTGGAGTCACGAGCTTTTTCTGAAATTCAAGCTTAGCTTACCCAGAAATGAAAGGGCTTTCATCTGATACCTCACTTGAAACTTTACAGGCTTTAATACCAAATTATGCCTCCCTTTTACGGCTATTATTTTCTAGGATTTAAGAACATTTTTTTAAAGTTTTCAAATTTTTTCCTGAACTAGTACCACCTGTAGATGTTAGCTGCCAAATTTCATAACTCTAGGTCAACTGGAAATAATAAATTTTGATTCCCTTCGACACTATAAAGTGTAGAAATAAGCGTTTTTTTGCGATATAAAACATATCTTTTTTTTAAGTACTTAAGTAAGTTTTCAGGAAGTCATGAGACCGTAGATCTGAGTATATGGTTGAAATTTCTATTCGATAACTCCAAGCATTCCTGAGATAATGGCTCTTAACAGACAGACAGACACACGGACGCACAACAAAGTGATCTTATAAAGGTTTCTTTTTTCCCTTTCCCTGAAATATACGGGACTCTAAAAAAATAAAGATAAATAATAAATGAAGTTATTTCAGAAAATAAATAAATGGAATGAAAGGAATATTCGTAATGCAATTTAAGTTTAAGTGGTATACATTAATTATACATACATTGCATAGACCATCGTGGCGCAATGTGACAGTGTCTGGCCGTCATAAACGCTATGGTTAAGTATTCTATCCCCACTCAGAGAAATGACCTATTTTTATTTCCGGCAAGAAAAAACGCGTCAGTAAGTTACGCCAATGAATACCCCGAATTTGATAGTGTCTTGATTCTCTCTATCTTCTCCGCTATAGGAGGGTTGCAGGGAGCAGCTGTTATTAATAGACTAGGTTGTCAATTAAATTTCAAAAATCTACGGTAGCCCGGCTCGGCTGTTTTACAATGCTTACTTAGGTAAACATATTAGGTAAACATAATAAAAGTTTCTCATGTGCTAAATTAAATTACACTTTTTAATAATTTCTCTAAAATAAATAATTGTAAATATATATTTATGGCTCGATTTTTTTTAACATATGAATAGTTCACACATTGTCAACTTCACATTGTGTCCCGCACACAGTAGAGTAGGCAGAGGAAACCTAGTGTCAAGACACTCCGCTCCCCACTTTCCTATGCTGAATGGCGGAATTCAACACCACGCTTTACCTCAACTGAAAATATTTATATATATTTATATATAAATATTTCATTTCCTCGAGTGGGGATCGAACCCAACACCAGGTTTTACCAGATATTACAGTCACACTTTTTACCCCAGGGCCACGACCGTAATTAAATATCGGAGAACACATTGTAGGAACAATATTTTTGCCATACCAGATTGAAAGAGATGATTCAAGATCAATATCTTTCATATTTAGAAATACACATAATATGGTTACCTGAAACTTTAAGTTGATACGAAATAAATAGTAAAAACATAAAATATTTCTTATTTTATTTATAACAGTATAATGAAAACAAGTTACTGATATTACTTATATTGTGATGAAATTCATACATCACAGTAAATTATTATACTTAAATCAGCTAGAGTCAAGTCCAAATTGAAATTAAAACGTTGTTTCTGCAGCTATTTTACTGACTAAAGTGTAGGATCTTGAAATAATTCTAAATATAGTTCAGACGTAGAGATACGATAGGTGTATTACGAATATTTTATATGAGTAAGGGCTCTGTTTGGATAACTGTTCTGACTCATGATCTTTCGCTGAAAACGATGAATATTAACCATCAAAGTAGTTGCTATTTTTATTGTATATCCTTATTTTGTAAATATTTTCTGATATAAAATTGATGCAAATAAATATCTTTATAATAATACTAATGGGCGCGCGCGGCTTCGCCCACTTATTTGCACCCTTAGGGATAAATTCTAAAAAAAAGCACGAAACACGTGTTCAATAAAATATTTTTAACAGTCTGAATTTAATTTTTTATAAAAATCGGTGGCGAGTAACAGAAATAATATATAGGTTTTTCCATACAAACTTTCAACCCCTTATTTGCCCCCTTGCGGGGTGAATTGTAATAAAGCATGAAACACGTGTTCAATAAAATATTTTTAAGTCTGAATTTCAAATTTTATAAAAATCGGTGCCGATTTAAAAAAACATTCATACAAACTTTCAACCCCTATTTCATCCCTTTAGGGTTAAAATTTTTCAAAATCCCTTCTTAGTGGATGTCCAGATTATGAAAGTAAACATCTGTCCAAATTTCACGTTTCTACGCAGTAGCGGCGTTAGGGTAGGGCGAGGTTGGGCGACCGCCCAGGGCGCTGGATGAAGAGGGGCGCCACAGATGTCCGTTTTCGTCCAGTGCCATTTTATGATCCTTTATAATTTCCTATTCCTATTTCCCTAATAGATTCCTTGCTCAATTGAGCGAGGCCTACTTACTTGTAATGTTCCCAAAATTTATAGAAATATTGTTATGTAGGCATCACTAGAATGGAATGTAGTGTTCAATACGTTTAATTTCTCGGGAATCCCCGACCATAGAAAAATACATTATTTATGTATGGTCTATCTACGTCTTTTTAATATTTTGTGAAACCCAACACAACCATCTTCTTGACATAAGTCATGGATGCGAAAAAGCATCTGCAAGAAAAAAACATAAACGCTGAAGATCTCATGCAGTTTCACTGCATTATACACCAAGAAGCCCTCTGTTCTAAAAAAATTGAATTTCAAAATGTCATGAAAGTGTAAAATCACGAGGACTCAATCACAAACAATTCAAACAATTACTTGATGATTCATCAAGTAATTGTGTGAAAGCGAATACGGAGATTTATTGTATTATACAGAAGTAAGGTGGCTAAGTCGTGGATTGACACTGAAACGATTTATAAATTTAATAGAAGAAATTGGAATATTTCTGGCGGAAAAGCAAAAGGATGTCCCGGAACTTAAAAATCCTGATTGGTTGTATGATTTGGCTTTTTTAGTTGACATTACAAATCATTTGAATGTCTTGAACACACGGCTTCAAGGCAAAAATGAACTGATATCCCAGCTCTACGCTCATGTATTATCCTTTTAATGCAAGCTGACACTTTTCAGATCACAATTAAATTCTGGAAATTACAAACATTTTCCGAATTATAATGGCTGAAAAATTCAACAAAACTGCGATTAATTTCAGTTATGTAGAAAAGCTAGATATTTTGATTCAATCTTTTCAAAATAGATTTTCGGAATTTAAAATAGTGAAACCTCTGTTGAACATATACAGCAATCCTTTCACGATTTCGGTTGAAAATGCGCCAGAGTCAATGCACTTAAAAATTATCGACATTCAAAACGACCAAGATTTACGCAACAAATACAACGAAGTACATAACGAAATGAGTACTCGAAGTCTTCTTGTACAATATCAAACAAATTCCTGAAAAACCCAACCTTGGTGATCTCTAATTAAAATTAACTGTGGATTCTAAATCAGATATAGATGGTTGTATGTTGTGTGATGAACTCATCAGCATGAAATTTTTTCTGCCTGATCAGAATCAGGTTGCCCTGTGTGGAACCCCTACTTATGTTTTAAATTTTATTAAAGATCGCAACTTGCAAGAGCTATATCCAAATGTATGGATAGCATTGCGAATATTACTAACTATACCTCTAACAGTTGCTAGTGGGGAAAGGAGTTTTTCTAAGCTGAAACTGATAAAAACATATCTGCGACCGACAATCTATCAATCTAGATTGACAAACTTGGCAATTTTGTCAATCGAAAATGAAATTGCTGAAAACTTAGATTTTGATTGCCTCATAAAAGAATTCGCCTATAGAAAGGCAAGAAAAGTTAAGAGAGAGAGTTAAGACGCTCCGTTCGCCACTTTCCGCTAAATTATCTTAACACTGCGCTTTGTCTCGACAACAGAGCGAAGAAATTAAATATAAATTTAAATAAATATTTCCTTTCCTAGAGTGGGGATTGAACCCAAAACCAGTCAATTTTGCAGTACTCTTATGCCCCTGTGCTACGGCTGGTCTCTATTAAATATATATATATTTTTAATAGATGGTTATTTCATTGTACCTATTTCCTTTTTTGTATTGCAGTTAGGGGGCGCCGAATAAATCTCGCCCAGGGCGCTGGTAATGCTAAAACCGGCACTGTTTCTACGCACAGCGGTTACGGCTGTGCGTGCATCTTACCTCAGTCAGTTAGGTACATGTCCTTTTATATATATATAGATATCGAACTAATAATTAATTTTAATATTACGAACTCTACTTATTAGTAGAGTTCGTACTTTACATAATAGTTTCTTTTTCTTTCAGCTTCAAGCTATTCTTCGTAATATGTATATATGGTGAAACTATAGTAAATAAAATTTTGGAATTACTTCTGTGCTTTAACATTCACTACACAGCTTGCCTGCTGAAACAAAGCTCATTTTAAATGTTAACTTCTTTTAAAAAATCACGTGACAAACTTTTTTTGACAAATTTAAGACGTATGATGCGATCATAATTAGTATATCTGATATATAAATATCTATAATCTTTTTTTTTCAGCTACACGCTGTATCTCGCGCGTATACAAGATAGGGAGAGGGAGTCTAGTATTATGACACTCTGCTCCCCACTTTCCGCCGAATTCTGGAGGCATTGTATGGTGAGTATTGGAACTCAGCGCCGCGCTTTTGCCCAGACACCAGACCGAAGATATGAAAATATAAAATTAATCATTTCCTCGTGTTAAGTGCCGAAACTTAACGCCACAAGTTATCTTGTTGACTTACCAGAGCGAGGTAAAAAAATATAATATTCATAAAATAATTAATTTATATCTATTGTTTTATTCTATTTGTTTAAATATCATCAATTACTATTTTTCTTTTTAGGGTTACCGAACCCTAAATACCCAAAGGGCAAAAGGGGACCCAATAAGACTTCACTATCCGTTCGTCTGTCACCAGACTGTATTGCATTAACGATGACAGTTAGAAAGTTGATTTTTTTACAGATCATGTATTTCTGTTACCGTTATATCAACAAAAAAACTAAAAAAACAGAATAAAATAAATATGTTTGGGGGCTCACATAAAACAAACATGATTTTTTGTCCTTTTATAGATAATGGAACCCTCGTGCGCGAATCTGAATCACACTTAGCCAGTTTTGTATTTTTAAATTAGTTTAAAAGTATCAAAAATGTTCTACAAAAAGCAAAAATCGGTATTTCACAATATTAGGCGAGTCAAACGCTGATAACACATTTGAGTGAGTCATGTAATATTGAGAATTATTTACGACTAAATTTAACTGTATTCTCCGTAATTATAACAATAAATAAAAATATTACATTAAATTTTGTTAATATTTTTTATGTATTTAATATATTCTTATAAAGAAAAATTAAGCATACCTATATATAATTAGATTTTTTTATTATATCAAGAGCGATTTACCAAATATTTCGCGCATATTCTTAACATATTCTCCAGGTCAGTCAAAAAATTGAAATTTACACAATTTAAATTCATTTAGAGCAAATACTACGTTCAATTCATGTCGTCACCAATACATTGTACATTGGTATTCCTTCGGACATCATATGGTGATTGTTTAGCATTAAAAATTTAAAATATAATACTTGATGATGATTGATTGAAAAGAATATGATATCTACTTATTAAGTCACACTTATAAATATTTACTATAATAATTTTATAATATATGACGCAAACATTATTACTATTTCAATGAGATTGTATCAGTCCGCCTTGATAATAGATAAAATAAATATTTTCTAAGACACGACCAACACAACTTTTATTTTAATCTTAAAAATGGTTATTTTACTTTATATGGAGTTAAAGATATCGAAGCACTTTTCACATTTCTTTTATTCTTTTCACATTTTATTTCTGTGAATGGTTGTTAAGCCCCACGTTTGTTAGGAGTGTTTACTAGGATCAGTCATGAATCATACTCAGTAATTTACTTACCTATTCAGCTTGCAATATATGTATGTATGTATGAGTTGTTAATGTTCATTGACACTCGTTGAATTTTCGTATGTCACTAGGGTGTAACATTTTTATATTCTTTGTTTAGGCTTATTATAATAAACAATAATTTTATTAAAAATAATATTTTTCATATGCTACAAATACACATATATATATATATATATATATATATATATATATATATATATATATATATATATATACAAAAAAAATTTAAATTTTATCATATTTGTTATTAAAATAATATCGAAGTTACTTAACAACTGACATGTTTATTGGCAAATCGCGAGAACGATATTCGCACCACGGACCAAGATAATATAATTATGAATAATATAAGCACATTAGGATAAAATATGCCGAATCAATTAGTAAATATTCGGCCAACGCTTCCTCGATGTTTTGATAAACTGTTATGTACATAGTATGTGTGTTCGAGTGATTTTACCTTTTAAGCCAGTCAGTACGAAGTTTGTGGAATCGTACTTTATTGACTTACTTCATCGTTACGAAGTTACATCAAGTTAAATAAGTAGGTACTTACGTACTCATAAATACCGACGTGTACGAGCAGTGAGCTTGTTGGTTGTTCACTTACAACTTTCTAATAAATTTACCGACATGCTTCCATATAAAAATAAATAAATGCGTAAATAAAAAATAAAAAATTGTTTATAAAATCAAATAATATATTTACCTCACAGATCACTTTGGCGTGTCACTTCAGTTATGACATTCAAATACACACTTCACTTTCAGTACACTTGGAAAAGCCCGTTAAGCTGAACAAAATTGGCCCATACGAGGATTATAAACAATATAGTCGTAACGCACGTATAATAAAAAGAGCTTTCTATAATAATTAACCAATTTTTAATTAAACAAAATAAATGTTTGAATAAGTATCGATAGTATACAGTGTCGACGTACGTATCGTATCGTGGTGGGACCACGCAGGCTGGCGGCGGCAAGGCAGCGCGTGCACTGAGAGGTAGCCGTGGCCGATGGGTCTCCGCTGCCGGCCGCCGCGCGACTCTGCCCCGCGCGTGCGTCGGACCTGTTCCAAGCACCACTATCTCAACTCAAACCAGCCTGCACTCCGGCACCGTCACTCGCCACAGGCAGCTCGCCATCGTCACACGCTTTCCATTACGAAGACCACACAGCTTCTCGGATATCTTTTAGGTCTCATTATCAAATACACTTTTGACACTCGTAAATAAATTCATTCGCGATAATGTTAGACTAGTTTATTAGAATTGCTCTCGAGAATGTGCATTGTGGAGGTCGTGGACTGATAAAAACAACAGGCGTTTTACTTTAATAAAATCTAAGTTCCAATATACACACATGAGTCCAATTCTTATACATATGCAGATATACATGGGTATAGGTTTGATTATTTACTAAGTAATAATTCATTTAAAATCAATAATTTGAAATAGACCGTGGATATCCTTAAATACGTTATTTTCTTAATTTAAAGTTTATATTAATAGATAGGTAATAAATATGATGAAAACAAAAAAAATAAAAAAGGCATTGAAGTCTTTGTTTCCTCTGCCATATTTCATTTTAATCGTTTTTTTTTCATTTACACTCCACTAACCATACCTCACTAGGTACCGTACTTTTTTTTCGTATTTTCTCTAACGGCCACAGTCAATTAAATTATATATTCTTTTTCTATTAATTAATTACACTTCATAATGTACTTATATACTTAGTACTATATTTATTAATATAGGCCACAGATGTATTATTATTTTTTAATAATAATTATGTATTTATTGTAATTCGTATAAATATATAATACTAGAGGGCGCGCGCGGCTTCGCCCGCTTATTAGGAGCGAATTCTAAAAAAACCACGAAACACGTGTTCAATAAAATATTTTTAACGGTCTGAATTAAAGTTTTTATAAAAGTCAGTGGCAATTTAAAGATTTTTCCATATAAACTTTCAACCCCTTATTTGAACCCTTAGGGGGGGAATTCTTAAAAACCATGAAACACGTGTTCAATGAAATATTTTTAAGAGTCTAAATTTCAAGTTTTATAAAAATCGGTACAGATTATTTTTTTTTCCATACAAACTTTCAACCCCTATTTCATCTCTTTAAGGTTAAAATTTTTCAAATTTCCTTCTTAGTGGATGTCCAGAATATGAAAATAAACATCTGCCCAAATTTCACGTTTCTACCATCAGCGGTTACAGCTCTGCGTGCGTCTTACCTCAGTCAGTCAGCACAAGTCCTTTTATATATATAGATTATAAATAATGGGGTAAAGCGAAATTTATTAATTTATTTACAGACTTCTGTCATGGCGACCGCTTCAATTACTATTCGTTTCTTCGATTTTGGACTCAAAAATGCTCTTACACTCCCAATCTTCGCAGTGAATTTATGTGTACATAAAGAACGTTATAAAAAAGGACATACTTTGTTTACCTATTAATAGCGCATAGAATATAGTATGAGTACGTAGTGGTAGAATAAATCAGTTATTGTCAGAAAGTCTAAATGCTAAGAAGAAAAGAAAGAATAACTGCTAAGAAACAGCAAAAACTTAACAGAAATACACCATAGACAGCCAAGATATCCAAGCTAGCCAAGAACAAAACAAAATATGCGTAGTTGACTGCCAATCTTTACTTGGACAATACAGAAAATAAAAGAACATACGAGATAACTATGAAATATTTACATATTTCGGAAAAAAAACATATTCATAAATAATATTTTTCAATGTTCCTAGTTATTTCAATAAAATTATTGATAGATATTTATTCGCCTTTAGTTTGCCATTATATGTCATTAAATTTAATTGATGATGAAATGGTTTCCTATTCTTTGTATTATATAATTATTATTTCTTATCTACTATTTTTACAATATACCTATATATTAGTACATAAAGACAACTCTCTATTCGATACTACAATAAAATGTACTTAAAATTGAGCTTTTGCCAACTAGGACAATATGTATTTGGTATGCTTCTTAGGTTATTCATTTTGCTACGATTTATTATAACTTGAAACCATTTCTATGAGACGGAGCACGGAATGAGGCAATCATTGCATTGCAATATGGAATAGAGCAACCAACATTTGTGAAGATATTTATATTATTTTATATATTGTTAATAATAATATAATAATAGCTACTCGCTCGCTTTAGTTAAGTATGTTATACACGGTCAAGCACAATGCGGATAAATTGATAGCCATTATTTCTTAGTATATTATCTTTAGTATTTTTTTATATTTATTTTCTACTGTACCCCCAGGAATGAGTTCAAGTAACTCAATATCTCGAAAATTAAGCGGAAAACGGGGAACAGAGTGCCTTAAAAATCTATTTAATGTCATCTAGAAAAGATAAAAGTTACTTATATTATATTTTACGTCATTTAATATAATATCAATAATATGAATTTGTAAGAACATGTATCTACAATACAGACGGCCATAATCGTAATTAAGAACTAACAATACCAACTTCGTTAAAATTCGTCTTCGTCTAATTTTTTAGCTTCGTACGATATTCAAATAGCTAGATCAAAATGGATAATATAAGGAATTAAAGTAGAGTACAAATTCAATAATACCAGATTTAAATTGCAATAAGTTAGTGATTAAGATTGCTAACAAAAAGTTATACCTACATCAACGAATAAAATCTTGATTTGTTTTGATATTTTGCATTACATGAAATATCATTCATTTAACACACTGGTTCCCAACCAGTGGTCCGCGGACCACTAGTCGTCTGCAGAAGCCTAAATATGGTCCGCGAACGATTTTAATTTTATGACTGAGGATGGTGAGGGGAATTTTCTGTTTGATTATCACAGTAAATTTTACCAGATGATATAAAAGTGGTCCTTGATCAAGAAAAAGTTGGGAACCCCTGATTTAACAGAACACTCTACAACAGAAGACTATCTAGAATACGGAGATCTTAAATTATTATTAAATATAACGAGCTCTTCAAAAAGAATATATTTCTCTATGTAGATATATATGTATATAATAAATTATCATTTCTATTTGTATTTTTTTTAATTTCCTATTAACAAAACTAAGAAATACGTAAAAATATAAAGTCGTAAGTACATTCAACTAATAAAATATTCTATTATTCTCAATTTTATCACGACTTACAAGGCAAGGCGCGGCGTTGAGTTCTGCCACTCAACACGCAATGCCTCCAATTCGGCAGAAAGAGGGGAACGGAGTGTCTTAACACTAGGTTCCCTCTGTCTACCCTACTGAGTGCGGGATACAGCGTGAAGCTGATTATTACGACTTACATAATATAATATTAAAAAAATAACAATGTACAATTCACCTACCTCGAACACAAACAATTATAAAGTAAATACTTATTTATTCGCAAGTATCTAGTCGAAGTATGTAATTTCCCGTGTTCAATCTAATGTGACCGGCGCGACACGGCGCCAGGCCCGTCGGCATCTCATAAAGGCCGTTTATGCTAATACATCACCAGATCACAGAACAAGAGATTTCTCGATCGAACGACATAAAATTTATTAAGTGTGTAAATGGCTACCTGTAATTTAACATGAACGCTTTTAATTATTGGTGTAGTATGTTAATCTGTAACAGCCACAATATAAATACATTACTGATACTTAACTACGGCTGTGACATTTTAAAATCATTTTATTTAAAACGTGTTTTAGTTAAGAAAGTCGAAAAGGAACGGTTATTGCTTTAACAATAAGTGAATTTTACGTGGTGATGTGGTTAGAGAGGTTAAATAAAATATCTTTTAATAAATTTTGGCACAGATAAGTTAATCTATTCGGTAATTATTTAATACTGTTAGATTAAATTTACTATGAACATATTAATATCTTATATTACAATAAAAGCAAGAAGAGTAATTTTATAGAATAAGAGAACGTGGTCACCTCAACATGTGTTTTTGTATATTTTACCTAAGATTTATCAATAATAAACGCAATATACAACAAAGTTAAATAAATAAATGAACAATTTAAAAAATGGACTGTTGGTATCAGTTACAAGCAAACGACGTCCATATTGTCTGTTCGCGATATAGGTAGCATTCATAAACGCCTTCGTTATAGTGAGTATAACAATTTAGCGTGTGTTTCACATACAAAATGCCTAATAATGGTGAGTAATCGTGAGCCGCCGCTGCTATATTAGCCAGAGACTTGCAGGCGCGATGACAGGAGTTAAAATAAACAGAACCAGCGCAGGTACGTCTTGGCAACGCAAACTTCAACATATTTGCGTGCGTTATTACGCAAAATTTATCAATTTTCGCAAGAATAACATGAAAGTAAACGAATAGTGATATATGAACAACAAATAGTTGGGAATCGATTACAAATAATCGTTTGTTTTTCATGTTTAGTATGTATTGAAATAACGTTGTATTATTTTCGTAATAAAAAATATACATGTGCTGAATATAACTATACGTACCATATACGTACATAAAATATAAAAAAAATCTTCATGGAAATTGAACATTTTAACGCGGCGCTAAGTAATTTCTGATGTAGACACTTAATACACGATGTCAAGGCTCTCGCTATTCATCCTAGACATGCAATTAGGATCTCACCGACTCGTTTACCGAAGTATCAATGATCACTGGCAAAATTATACCTAATATTGAGCGTAAAATGGAAAATTCCAGCCAGATTAAGTATCTAAATATCGAGGTTATCATAACGTATTGCAATATATAGACTAGTATGTGTTCTGTCTGTAGACCTGACCTAAATTATAAATTACAAGTTAAAATAAACCGCAATTACATTCTAATATTACCACTGCTTTCGTCAATTGGTTTCTACATTTTAAATTATTATTTTGTATCTGTATTAGGCAGAAATAATAAAAGAAAGCAATATATTAACACTAAACATTTAAATGTGTTCTAAATTCATATTTAGAACACGCGTTAATTTCGGTATTTTTATTTGGGTTCTAAACAGAACTTTTTGTATTCTTAAATATTTTGATCATTACCCATCATATATTGTCTAGGGGCTACTTTGGAATGCGGACGCGAATTTACATGTACACACTACACAAAAAAACCGCAAAGGAAATAGCATTGAGATATGCAGACTTCATTAAAATCAAGAGCAGCCAGAAATTGCACGTACTTTTTGGTAATGTTTAAAACTACGCAGATACACAAACGTGTGACTGTAACGCGACGCTTGTGGGTTCGATCTTTAATCTATTAATGAATTATTATTTATTAATATGTTCATTTCTTCGCTCTGGTACCAAGGCAACCAGCAATGCCTCGAAAATTCGGAGGAAAGTGGGGAACCTAGTGTCTTAACACTAGATTCCCTCTGGCTACCCTTCTATTTACGGGAAACAGAATAAAGGTGGAAAAAAAGACTATGAAAAAATGTCAGGCACTCTAACAGTCCGAACGTGTGCATTCGCGAAGTCCGCGCGACCCACAAACAATCCTATAAGTACCCTAATTAACTTCCTAATTAACTTAAACTAAATACTGAGCAATTAATGACAATATAACGGTTTATATAAACTGTATTTATTGATCGTACAACATCCAGGGGTGAACATTTTTTCTTGTATGAACATCAATATTTCACATTTGTTAATATTATTTTGTACATCTTCCGAGGTAGTCTTGGAGTTTGTGACCAAGCGGAAAACCTCCGAAAGCATCGCTTGAGATGGTATGGCCACGTTACGAGCCGGCTTAAGTAATATGTCGGACGGAAATGACTTGTTATGTCTGTTCCTGGACTAAGGGAGGTATAACTCCAGGGATAGACAGTACGCAAAATAAAGAGATGTCTGGATGTCGTGGTGCAGGACATGAGAGCCAATGGACTAACCACTAAACATGTTGAAGACTGTGCAAGGTGGAATAGATTGAGTCCGAAGGCAGACCCTATCAATTAAAGCCGGGACTAATGTCATGCAGAGTAAAAGTATATGTGCATGTAAAATATATTATAAAAAAAATGATTCAAGATGAATAGGAAAGTTATGCTCAACAATTTAACAACTACAATTGTTAACTTTTCTATTTTAATCTTTACTATTATAACATAAAACATGTCTTGTTTGCTTCTATTACAAAGATTTTATTTCTTTCTTATTTGTTATATTTTTTATTTGTTATTTTTTGAATATTTACCATAGATTATTATTATTACTAAGCTTAAAATATACGTTGAGTAAGTTGGATAAGCATTAAAAATTGTATGCGTTACCAAAGAAAGTGCGTGATGAGGCACCTTAAAATGCTGTGCAATTTTTTTTGTATAAATTATAAACATATTGTTTTTTTTAGCGCTGTATCATGAAGGTTAGCAACTCCGTTTCCCACTTTCCACTGAATTTTCGTGGCATTACGTTCGAGTTGAGTGGCGGAGATCAACGTCGCACTTTTATATATAAATAAAATAAAAGTCATGATACGACATACATAATATATGTAAAATATTACACTAAGCATACTTTTTATAGAAAACGTTTTTATAGAAAATCTTTAAAACTGAATAAAGGGATACATAAATCAATCTGGATAAGTTTTAAATGGAAATAGGCATCATTGTAGATATAAACATTGCAGAATGTTTATCAAATTCACAGTAAATCACTTTGGTGGATCATTATCTCTTTGTCCATAAACATTGGCATTTTATTATGTGTTTACTTAATTTCCGGATATAAATGCACAATTTATTATCTCTTGAGGCCAGTTGCGGCGCAAGGGCATAGGCAGGGGGATTCGATTCCCACTCGAGAATATGAATTATTCAATATATTCATTTCCTCGTTTTGGTGTGGAGATTAAGCGCGACGTTGAGTTCCACCACTCAACACACAATGCCTCCAGAATTCGACGGAAAGTGGGGAGCGGAGTGACTTAACACTAGGCTCCCTCTGCCTGCCCTGATGCGGGATATAGCCTGAATCTGAAAAAAAATATATCTCTTATACCATAGTGGTCCTGAAGTGTATACCGCACTTTTAGGCTTTTGTTTCATTGTGTGCGAAACGCGTGGGCGTCCCTCTGTTTTATTCATTCATTTGTTTTATATATACTTATTTCTGATGTAATGACGAAGGCTTCGCGACAAATTGGCGCCAGCTATGAGGAGTCGTTAATCCCTTAATATGTCCGACCTCATTTTAGCTTGGCCTTGATTGATAATCCATTGGACAATATTATTTATTGTTTATAATTGATGTGTTTTATTAATTTCGTATATTTTATTCATAATAAGTCATTTAGATCTGTTGAATTGTATTTTTCTTCAATTACAATAAAGAAATCTAAATCGGCAATTTTTCAGCAGATTGTGAATTGCTATGTTGCTCTCTGTATCCTGCACATAGCAGTTATACAACGAAAACGTAGTGTTAGGATACTCCGTACTCCACTTTTGACCGAATAAATAACAATAATATAGACTTGTAAGTTGTATATTGTGTTAATCTTATTCAAAAAATATTATTCACTTTTATACTTTATTAAATAAAAACATCAATATATTTGCAGCATTTGAGTTTTTTAAAAAATATATTCTGTAATTTACATTTCAGTTACTGTTTTATAAAACCATAAATATCTATTATTTTTTTTTTTATTAGAAAAAAGGCTGTGCGGACCTTTTTAGATAAATAGGTAAAGTAAATCTATACCAGGCACCGAGAATTACGGCTATGCCATAATGCCAACGGAAATGCCGATATATCTGTAATTATAGTGTCATAGTTATATAAGATTTTTTATTAAAAACGTAATAAGGCTTTCAGACTGGTAAAAAATATAATTAACAATCTAATCGCTCAATAATATATCCTTAACCACAACCACACAAGCACACATGCAGAGCCACATATACTTGTCAATCGTGTTTTTCAGTCAGTTCGGAAAAAAGATTGTATCTCTAACAGTAACATTTTACCAGGAAATATAGCAAAGATAAACATGTTTGGAAAAAGTGGTAAACGCAGGACAACTAAGGAATAGTTGCCCTGTTGCCCCATAGTGAATGATTTTATTTATTAAATATTAAAAAATGAGCTTAACGAGTATTTATACATACAGGCGTGTAGGTAGGTCTACCTATATGTAAAACTCATTCTAAATTATTCTCTTGTACGTATTATAGATGTCTTATCTTTTTGAGCTAGTCGGAATGTTCTTTTCTCTTTTTCTAGCCAGCGCCATGAAATGAAAATATTAATAAATATTTTTATTTATTAATACTTTCATTTCATTTCATTACCCTGGGTGTAAATCGGACCCACAAACGTCGCGTTTACAGTCACAACGGCTTCTAATATTATATAATGTTCTAAAATTATAAACTTTGTAAGCACAATGTTATAAGATTATTTTGATATCACCTTCACGCTGTATCCCGTTCACAGCAGGGTAGGCAGAGGGAACCTAGTGCTAAAACACGCCGTTCCCCACTTTCAGCCGAGTTCTGGAGGCATTGCGTGCTGAGTGGCGGAACTCAACGCCAGTCGATTTCACACTTTGTGCCCCTGCGCCACAACTGGCCTCAATTTGATATCAATATTATAAATGAGAAAAAACTATCAAAAGCGAACATTTCTATATTTGCGATATTATTACACATAAGAAAATTATCAAAATAAATAAAAAGGTCAAAACTTTTGCAACTTACCTAGCATAGGTACTTACTTTTCACTTAAGATCTAAACAGCGTAAAATAATATGAAATATCACTGCACAAATTAAATCGTGTCACGAAGTCACTTCTGCCTTGTTGCACTTGCAGACAATAAACAGTGACCCGTAAAATATCCTGATTTCTACATGCCTCTATGCCACACGAGTGTAAACATTATATTTGAAGATTTTTTTTATTTTACTTCTGCTTCACTCTGTATCCCACATCTAGCAGGGTATTTATGACACTCCACTCCCCACTTTCCTGTGAATTCTAAAGGCATTGCGTGTTGAGTGGTGGTACTCAACGCTAAACTTTGCGAAAAAATGAAAATATTCAATATTACATTTCGTTTCCTCGAGTGAGAATCAAACCCGCAACCTGTCGCATTTACCGTCACGCGCTTATGGGGCATAAGCGTGTGACGATAAATGCAGTACAACTAAAATTTCATGACGTATATTAGTATTATAATTTTATATTTTTTCGTTTAAAATTTAAACATATTTATACTGTAACTGAATGTCAAAAATGTAATCAACGCTCTAAACTGAAGGGCTGATTGGTCTTATTAACCCCGCGATCTTGTCAGTCTGCCTGTAATTGAAACGAAGCCTTGATATGTTTCAATTGTTTGATATCATGTTTTCTCTTTGTAAAATGTAATTAAAATATTTTTTCTAAATATTTAATAGGTAGAGATATAAATATTTTGAATATAATACATATCAATGTATCAAAAACGCGGCGTTGGGTTCCACCATTCAACATGCAATACCTCCAGAATTCGGCGGAAAGTGGGGAGTGGAACGGAAGGCTACTAATGGGATCGCAGTCTCTTAACACTAATGTCCTAGGTTCTTTCCAGGTCTACCTACACTGCTTTGTGCGTGATACACAGAGTGGAGCTAAAAAAATGTCAATGTCAATGTTCCAGTGAATATTAAATAATTCGTCAAAGAATGATTCTTTTATTTATTTTTTTTAAACATAGCCATTGTTGTGTCAGGTTTTTTGGAAACCTCATTCAAAAGAGTTCTTGCCTTGGATTGGCCACAGTTAAGATGCTGCCTAAGAAATAGCACGTAATTGTAGAGCTATATTATGAGGCTTGGATCTTGTTCGTAGTAAAGTTTTGATATTTGCTACAGACGATCCACAACTATTCGATATGATAATTGCTTTTTCGGAATTTAAGGTTATGTTAATTACGAATTAAACAAATTTGAAAAGCCTAAAAATTCCAGCCCCACAAAGGTGCATGGGGCTTAAATTATTTTATAATATTGGATTTATTTTGTCCTATTGAATAAATTAAATGACTTTATACAGTTTATATTAAACTAGATTTTATATTCCTGTGGCTTTGCTCTCGTTGTCAAATAACTGTGAATTGCGTAAGACACATCCTATGTTTCGAGGTTTCCATCGAAAAGACAGACATGTAACCTATAGCTACCTCGTAATGTAGGTAATACATAGTTCAATAGTGTAAACTATACTATTAATCTCAAATAAAAACTTTAAATTAATTGTATTCCTCATAGATAAAATTATTTTCTACAAGAAAATGAAATCGAAATATCTGTTCTACATATTCTTTCCAATTACATACTATATAGGCATTGTTATATGAGCAATGACGACAATTCCCAAAGTAAATTGACGCACGTTCGAGCCCACGCATATTCATTATACACTTCAGAAATATTATCCTTATCTGGTAATCCACACAAACCATTATAGAAAACATTTAATATGTTCATAAAATTATGAGCAATTTATGCTTAGTTATTTTTACAATAGAGTTTTTAACACCAATCGAAATATAGATTGAACTTTTATTAATACAACACATTTTAGATGTTTGTGCTATCTTATTCGAATTTGAATTTGTAGATGAGTTTTAAACGATTTTTTTCTATTTTATAATATATATATATTTTGTCTTGAGATTGAATATGCACGGGATTAGTTAGTTTAGAATGATAAAATAGAAATAATATTGCCGAAATTAGTATCAGTACCTAGTCCTAGTAAAATAAAATAGTTAAAATATTAAAAACAGTCCTTCTATTTAACTATAATGACAGTATTGAATAAAGTGAGTCGATAGTACTATTAACAAATATACTTATGCGTATTGGCATGCTTACACCTGATAAATCTGATATTTTTTTGGTTCCGTATCTCAAAAAAAAAAACGGAATGTTTATAGGATCACTTTGTTGTCCATCTATAAATTCAGTTGTTTATGCCGATTATTTATCTCAAGATTGCGTTTTTATTTTATTCGCCGCGTTACTACAGTTATGAAATTTGGCAAAAAATGAGAACTTACAGTACAATACCATAAAAATTAAATTAATATTTTAAATACCCCTGCAATGTTAAGTTTGTAAACTTTTATCTATAAATGAATGTTTGTCTGTATGTTCTTTATAGAATCGTAAACTATGCATTTGATCATGTGATGATCTTTGGCAAAGTTGTTGTTCAAGAGCCCACAAAGGTGTCTGAGTTGGTACCGCCAACTTTCGACAGATGTTGCCACTGTCATTCTAATGAATTTCATAAGTTACCGTAACAAATAGACTACTCACGCATCAGAAAACCTTCTGATTTATTTGTTTATGCTCCAGATGGAAAAACAAGAAATATTATGTATCCCACAGTACTTTAATAAATATCGAATTGAAACGAAATGCAGCAATGTCACATTTTTTTCGAAATTAACAAAGTCAATAAAATGACTCAAAATAATTTGAATACTTAAGTAATGTCTTCAATCCGAATAAACCCGAACCCTCATTTGACCCATTTCCTTTTTTTCTTTCACTCAGTTATTTTCGCGACAACCATAATAGTGGTATACAGTAAAATTTAACGTCATAGAATGATCAATAATGGCCGCTTACTTTGTGGTTTCTTACAATCGACAGATAAAAAGTCCCAATTTACTTGGTATAAAAAAAATATGTAATTTATTTTTATGCCACTATGCGATAATAATTCTAATTATTAATAATAAATCATTCTAATTATTGTTTATCTATATATAATATTAGGACCTTGAATAAGTTGCTGCTGTTTTTTGAAAGATGGCGTTGCGGCACTCTGTGCGTGGAATTTCGTACGGTAACGAATCACCAAAGTAGTACTATATGTAACCTCAAATTATAGTAGAATAGTGTTTACTACAGTGTCAACTACATATTTATTTTCCCTTTGTGAAAATGTGTACTTTTGTGCCAAATAAAGTGTTTTTGCGGGGAATTTTATTGCACTGCTTTATTCAGAAAAAATCTGCAGCAGAAGCACACAGAATTCTCGTTGAGACAATGCTTTGTCGAATACAACGTGCAGAGACTGGTTTAGGCGCTTCAAAAGTAATGATTTTGACCTTGAAGACAAAGAGCGTTCTGGAGCACCGACAAAATTTGAAGAAAGAATTGGAGGCATTGCTTGAAGAAGATCCATGTCAGACGTTAGTAGAGCTCGGGAAAACGTTACAAGTAGATGCGTCAACAGTTTCAAAACGTTTAAAAGCGTTAGGAATGATCCAAAAGCAAGGGCATTGGGTGCCGTATGAGTTGAAGCCGAGAGACGTAGAACGACGTTTTCTCATGTGTGAATTGTTGCTTCAACGGCAAAAGAGAAAAGGTTTTCTGCACCGTATCGTCACTGGGGATGAAAAGTGGATTCACTACGACAATCCAAAGCGAAAAAAATCGTGGGGCATGCCGGGTCACGCATCAACATCGTCGCCAAAACCAAATATCCATGGTTCTAAGCTTCTTCTCTGCATTTGGTGGGATCAGCAGGGCGTAATTTATTATGAGCTGCTTAAACCTAATGAAACTATCACGGGAGCTCGCTATCGACTTCAGTTGATGCGTTT
The DNA here is from genome assembly GCA_013403705.1 of Heliconius hermathena. Classification (NCBI taxonomy): domain Eukaryota; kingdom Metazoa; phylum Arthropoda; class Insecta; order Lepidoptera; family Nymphalidae; genus Heliconius; species Heliconius hermathena. The sequence continues at coordinate 7,492 of JAAIXJ010000091.1, read as the reverse complement.
GAGTCGCGCTCTGAAAGAAAAGCGGCCACTATACGAGCAGAGACACGACAAAGTGATTTTATTACATGATAATGCTCGGCCACATGTGGCAAAACCAGTCAAAACTTACCTGGAAACACTTCAATGGGAAGTTCTACCCCACCCGCCGTATTCACCGGACATAGCCCCCTCCGATTACCACTTGTTTCGGTCGATGGCGCACGGTTTAAGCGAGCAGCGCTTCCATTCTTTTGAAGAAGCCGAAAAATGGCTTGATTCCTGGATTGCCTCGAAAGATGAGTCGTTTTTCCGACGGGGGATTCAATTGCTACCAGAGAGATGGGACAAAGTGGTCTCTAATGATGGACAATACTTTGAGTAATGTCATTGTAAGCATTATATTTTAATTTAATTTTTTTTTAAACAAAAAAAACAGCGATAACTTATTCAAGTCAATATAATATATAATTCATATTTTATTGTTACTGCTGTTAAGTAGCCAATTGAAGTGTATACTTAGACATATTTAATATTTTTAATATTGTTAACTATCAATACACATAATTAAATTAGGCACGGTACAAATTTAAAAGTAGTCATTTTGTTTAATCATTATTAATTGAATGAACAAATGATACAGAGGGCAAATGTTAGTAGATATGTCACGTTGTTTTCTGTCAGTGCTTGGTGACTCGATAAGAAGTCAGTTGAATATCAGCTACTTCCTGTAAATCCGTTTTTACAGTCTTATAAACATACGAAACTAATTAAACATTTCAAATTATTCAGTCGACATGAAATTGAAAATATTTTTATTATTACGAAATTTAAGTAGCTTGTCGTACCTATTATTATTATATTTATGTTTACCAGATACTATTTATATAAAAATTGCTTATCATCTTTCTTATCATTCACAGTACTAATTCACAATAATTATTGTAGCATATATAAACGTTACAATGAACTAATTCTTACAATATTTAGCGCAAAATGTACTATTATCTCGCCACATCCGGTGAATTACACAAAAGCTATCAGAAGATGCTGTAGCTTATCGGGACCTTTGCCATTGTTCAGGTTTATATTTGAAACAACATAACATAATCTAGCATTCGTTAGTACTTAGATAATTAGGTAAATATATGTTTCTTTGCAAAATACTCAACAAAAAAGCTAAAAACAATAATTAGGTTCAATTGCAATTAAGTCTTTGATGTAATCGGGAATGATTGTGAGTACGATCCCCAGTCGAGGAAATTAAACATTTATTTAAATTCATATTTTCAATTCTCCTCTTCGGTGTCGAAGCAAAGCGCGGCATTCATTTGACTTCCGCCACTCAACACGCAATGCGTCCAGAATCCGGCTGATAACGGGGAACAGAGTGTCTTGACACTAGGTTCCTTCTGACCAGCTATGTGCGAGATACAGCGTGGAGCTGATTTTTTATTATATTAACGCTTAATCGTCGAAATATTGAGACCATCTTGGCACACAGTCTACAACAACGACTACGTCCCTAGTTGTATATTCAATCTGAACTCGTAAAAATCATAATATTTTAATTTTTTATCCCTTTGGTATTATAAAAGCTCGTCTCTTGCTGTCAACGCGGAAAATAGAAGAACGGAGTGTTTTAACATCACTTCCTTTTACAAATTGTGTATAAAAATTATTCAAAAGTATTTTTTTATAATAAGTATTAAATGGAGAGTCTTACAGTTATTAATCAATATTACGAATTCTATTATATTATTATATCTAAAACACAACATAACTCTGCTCAAGCGTACTGTAATTTTCTCGTATCAAGGATAATGGAGGATTCCCTTTATTTATCGACCTCTGATCTTTAGTTTCACAGTACGTCGATTACCAATGAGGCTGTTAGAACTCATCTGCCAGTGGCGCCAGTTGACGCAATCTTTACTAACCACTTACTGATTTGTCTCATACAATTTGCGCTCGTATGCGTCTTATATTAGTTTATTATCAAAGGTATTTATTATAAATTATAAAAAAAAAATTATTAAAACGATCTTATTTATTTTCTATTATTATTTTTTTAGCATCACGCTGTATCTGCGTGAAGCTGATTTATTTGTATCCTTTACACTGTAGGGTAGGCAGAGGAATCCTAGTCTTAAGACGTTCCGTTCCCCATTTTCCTCCGAATTCTGGAGGCATTGCGAGTTGAGTGACGGAACTCAACGCTGCGCTTTGCTTCTACACCAGAGCAAAGACAATGGAAATATTAAATATTTCATCTCCTCGAGTGGGAATCAAACACAAAACCTATAGTTTTAACCTAGTGTTAACAGTAACACTTTGTACCACGACTGGCCTCAATTTAAAAATACTAAGTGGATTTTTTCGAAAAGCTACAGTTACTTACTTAATTTGTAACTAGTAAACCGTCCGCGGCCTTGCTCGCTTGAACTATACGATTATATATTCAATAAACTGAATTGCATTCGTGTTCTAATTCTAATATATCTTTACGGTGTACTTGTCGTAATTTCTAAAATAAAAATATTTAATATTAGGGGTTTGGTGAGGGTTAAATTATGGTAAGGACATGATCAATTCTCAAGTCATCTTAGAGTTAGAAGCTTAGAGTGCTCTAGGTAACCCCGAGACATCCTGAAGGGGACGGCAGTCCGCAATAGGCGGACCTTCCACCGAGGCGTCGTAATGGTATCCGCAAGCGATTCTGCGTCGTCTAATATAGGTAAAGAGGGCTTCCGCTGGGTTTGAAAATAGCTCTATATAGACAGAGAGTAACTTAGTAATTTCAGAAAATATTTTTTGGTGCTCTGTGTTATTTATATCAACATAGGTAGTATTTTCAAGACAATTAAAATCCTTATGGAAATTGAGATAATGTAACCTAAAGCTATAAATGTCATATTAAAATTCAATGAAGTAATAGTAACTTTAATTTATATAAAACCAACCGACCAAGAGACAGGCAAAGATAATAAAATCATAGACTTATTTACGTAAACGTATTCATTGTATAGGATACACTCTTATTACTGTTTTTTTTATAGTAGGTACTCATTTCTATATTTGGATGTTAAGTAAACTTAATCGAAAATATTGTAGTCAAAAAAATGACTCAATACTCAATGCCAACAATTTTGGGGAACGGAAATATCTATCTATAAGACGGAGCATCTTAACACTAGATTCCCAGGTTCCCTCTGCCTACCCTGCTATGTCCCGGATACAGCGTGACGCCAAAACTGTAAACAAAGAGGAATGATGAAACGACACCGGTATTCTTACGCTCACCGTTATACGATGACAAATTAACATTTTGCGAAATAAAAACACATCTTAAAATAATACAATTAATGACTTAAGCATTCTCTTTGACGTAGCCGTAACCGTTAAATACACAAAGCGAGTGAGATAAGTTGTATTGATTTTGAGTAACAACATTTATTTTTCTTCGCTTTGTAGTGTCATTCTAAGTGGCAACCTATAGAGTTCTACGAGGGATGGCACATTCCCCAGATAAGATAAGCGCATTGCAATACACTCACTCACCTACATCGAAGTTCCTTTTATAAACATAAAAGGAACTTCGTCCTGAAATATATAGTTTTAGTTTAGTATTTAGTTTTCATAATATAAAAAAATATATTGAGGAATGTCACAAATGCGACATTTATGCGACAAGCTAAATTAGCTAGAATTATCGGTGTTAAATAATCAAAGCTCAAATACAGCTTTATTTATTGTTTAATAACTATAATAAAATCCTTTTAAATAAATAAAAGTTCTAGTATTTCTAGTAAGAATATCATATTTGTGCTATGTAAATATTAGGTAAGTAGTTATATTGTCATGGGATTCGAACACGTGTGAAAATTTTCAAGCAAATCAGTTGCAAATGTAAAAGTACTTTGTAGAAAAGATATTAATAATTTGAAAGTGGCGGAATTTGAACCCGCGCCTCATGGAAACCGTCCCAGCGCTCTGACCAAATAAGCCATACGTTCTCATCGAGTTACGTCGAAATTCTTATATGCTTGCTTGTTTGCTAAGTAGAATACAATTTTAGGTAATAAAAGTGTATCAAAAATGATACACTAGTTATGTATTTTTTGCGTATTATTTTACTTTATCTGTTTATACAAGGGTGTTTGAACTTGTGACTTTAATTAATTTAAATCGAAGTTATTAATTTAAAAATATAATAATATGATAGAGTTTTAGTGACATTCTTTGACCGGACATTTCTCCCCTATGACTTTACCCGGGTCAATGAGTACTTTTATCTTCCATCTGTGGTCATTGCAACTAATAAAGATAGCAGTAATGCAGCTGGTCGAACTCGTAAAACGACACAATCGAACCGTTTGTGTATTCAATTTTATTATATACTTTAATAATGAATGACTTTATTCAATTATCGATACAGAAAGTCACATCGTCTAAGACGTTTTTTTCTTCACTTAAATATAAATAATACATCTATAAAGCCAGTCGTGGCCACAAGCGTGTGATAGTAAGCGCGACAGGGTGTGGGTTCTAATCCCATTCGAGTAAACGAAATATTTAATATTTAAATTTCCTGGCGTCGAGATCCGCTATTTAACATGCAAAGCTTCCAGATTTGTCATATCATTTGGATGCTACAGCTTATTTTAATTACGTGTCTGACCGTGTATGACTAATAGTAGCCAGCCATTGTATTTTTGACAAAAGTTTTAACCAATAACAGTGTGTTTATATAAATTAATAACTGTCCTGTGCCCAGCTATTATGACTGTGAGAGAGTACTGACTCATTAATCTTCTTACACTCCCCAGACATATAAGATGGTATTAAGACAACGGACCCTAATATTTTTTTGTCTTTTAGTGAAAGGCGCTAACTTTTAACGCTGCAAACACAATATAGCAATGTATGTATATGTTTTATTCAAATTAACGTTACAATTATATAGATCTGTATATTAATATTTTAATTAACAAAATATAATTTATGTAAGAATATAAAATAATTTATTGTAAATTGTTCTAGAACAAAAGTAGCAAATTGCAGTATTGATTTTATTGTATGTCGTAAAATTATATATTTTATGTAAGGACGCTTATGAAAGAGAACGTTAATTATAAAATTACGTCGCACTAGTACTATTAAAGTAGCCAAATAAGTTTTAATAAATATTTTTTTACAAAAATAAAACCATTCAGAAACAGAGTCACTGCACTAGTGCGTAACGCACTTATTAATACCGTGTATAAAATATAATATAATGTCTTGCATAATTAGCAAGTCAAAAATGATAATTATAATGTATTTTTAACCGACTTTTGTAAAAGGAGAAGTAGAAGTTTTTTTTTAGTTTGTCGAAACCTCAGAAGTTTTAATTGGGTGAATCGATTTTATTTTTTTTTATTTGAAAGCTAGTGCTTTACTTTTTTAAATTATAATTATTCTTATGTTTCAATTTTTTATTAATTTTGAACCTGTTTCATCAATGTAATTCTATATTAGAAAAAAAATCACGTACAGGGCCAGCAAATCACACACAGCAATCAAAATCCTTAGTTCAAAGTCTTTATTTTTTTTTTGCATTTTTTTGTCGTTTTTTTGCGGTGTATACCGGATCCAGCAGAATAGGAAGAAGTCAGTGTTAAGACATTCCGTCCCTCATTTTCCGCCGAATTTGGGAGACATAGCATGTTGAGTGACGAAGCTCAACTCAAATTAAAATATTAAATATTTAATTTCTTTGAATGGGAATCGAGCCCACAACCGATAGCGTTCACAGTCACACTTTGTGCCCATGCGCCACGATTGGTCTCAATTTCTCTATTTATAACATTAAATAACGTAGGCGGGAAGTGACTAGGACCTACCCATACCGCAGACAGTAGTCATCATAAGATAAAATATTTCTGAAAACTTATTAATGTCGCCTCAACGTCGCCGTCGTGATATCTGCATTATTTTTAAAGTTCCATACCTTTTTAGAAAAAGAGGAACCCTCATAAGATCACTTTGTTGTCCGTCCGTCTGTCTATCTGTCTGTCCGTCTGTCAAGTGCTTTTATCTCAGGAACGCTTGGAGATATCGAGATGAAATTCAACCCATATACTCAGGTTTACAGTCGCTTGATTTACATGTACTTAAAATAAAAATTCGACACTATATAAAAAATCATATTTTTACATGTAGGTACTTAAAATAAAAATTCGACACTATAAAGGGAATGAAAATTAATAGGGTACTTCCGGTGGTTTAGAACTACGAAAGTTGGCAGGTAGCATCTACAAGTTCAGGAAAAAAATCTGAAAACTATACATTTGTGGGTAAATCCTAGAAAATAATAGCCTTAAATGGGGGGCAAAATTTGGTATTAACCGCAAGTTCAAGTGAGGTATTATACGAAAGGGCTCTGATTAAGTTAAGCCTGAATTTCACAAAAAGCTCGAGACCCCCAATCGACCCGATCAGACCTGGACTCGGTGGGAAACCCTAACTCGCGCATGTTCGGATTTTATACTAGGTTGAGTCTCTAGTATAGTCAGTCAGTGACAATTGTACACAAGGATTCGCTATATAATTTTTATATTATAGCCAAAAGGATTTTTTTTTAATATAAAGTATACCTCTAATAATATATTCACAAAGTTTCATGATAATCGGTTAAGTAGTTTTGGCGTGAAACTGAAGCAAACAAACTTACATTACCATTTATAATATTAGCATGGTCATCTTTTAATATACATTAGGAAGGTATAATATAGTATTTCAAAATGTTTTCATATATTTAATAGCGAACCCGGACGCGGCTTCGCCCGCTTGAACTATACGAATACTTATAAGTAGTATACAGTTGCGTAGCTGGGGAGGTGCGAGCGGTGCTGTCGCACCGGGCATCAAAACGAAAGGGGCATCAATGTCTACGATCAATTTTTCTATTTTTTTTTTCAATCAAGAATCAAGAAATGTACAAGAAAAATGAGTGAATGAAAAAAAAATACAATCTCGCTATCATGTCACTAGTACTAGTCGATACTATTGATTTTGAAAATGTGATTAATGACTTTGCTAGTAAAAAAACGCGTAATGTCCGTTTTAAAATTTTTGCAATACTTTTTACCAAGTCTAATGTTATACCTTATATATAGTTATTATAACTTTGAAGCAATAAAAATTTATCTACTGTACTGTGTTTTGAAATCAGAAATTATTTTGACCATTTTAAAGAGCATCAAGCCCTAAGCTGCACTAGGCAGCAAATACCCTAGCTTCGCCACTGGAAAAAATACCTAACTAATTAAAGTGAACAAAAATAATAAGTAAACCTAACCAAAGAAAAATATTAATAAAAAAAACTAAACAAAACCAGCTATATTGTTAATATATTACACAACACTATATAAAAAAAGTTGTCTTTCTCCTAAAATTTATTTAGTGATTTTTACATTACTAGTCTAGTCTAGTTACTAGACTAGACTAGACTAGACTAGACTAGACTAGACTA